>VYZX01010505.1:25686-86454 GCA_013401335.1 Brachypteracias leptosomus
GCCTCCCTCTTCCCCGAGCAACGAAGGCTCCCTCCGCGCCTCCCGGAACCCGTCTGAGACTGACTCACTCGCCGCCGCCACCACCCGCCCTCGCAGGGCCCGCTACGCCCTACTCTCCCCTCAGAGGTCCCCATCCACCTTCCTCCACTCTCCCTCAGACACTCGAGACGGGAAATAGCGCCTGAACCCCGGCGATCCGGTCGGCGCCACTTTCCCGCGCACTAGGCCAGAGTGCGCCAGCGCCATCATCCCTCCGCGCTCTGCCTCCGCTCCCCACCCTCGGCCCCAGCAGTTCCCTTCGCCGCCGAGGCCAACCCAGCAGTTACCTGCGGACTCTCGACCCCGCTGCGACCGTAGTCAGTCCGAACAACTGTAGGCCCCGCTCGCTCCGGCTCTGCCGCCTCCACCGTATTCCTTCTGGCTGCGCCACACGCGGTTTGCACACGGCTCCACACGCTCTCGCCCTCCCCACTACTCTGCGCACGGCTCACTGAAGTCCACCTCTTAGCCAATAGGCGCAAACCGCTTTTTCAGATGGCCAATCGGAGTTGAGGACGGGGACATCCAACCAGCGCAGGCGAAAGGTGGGAGGGGTCCCGCCTACCTAGGCCTACTTCGGGGCGGGCGATGCGAGGGTTGGTTGTGGAGGGGCTGTCTTCGCTGCGGGTGGGGAGGTTTGGCTGGTGACCGCAGGATGGAGCGGCTGCTGTCAGGCTTTGCGGCACTTCCCTGCCCTTCGCATCGTGACTCACTACCTAGGCAGCTCCGGTTTCCTCCCCGCACCTCCCCCTCCCCCATGCCGGGCCCTTCAGCGACAGGCACAGCGCATGGAGCTCCGGCGCCCGCCTGACGCCTCAGGCAAGAGGGGACGCCGGGCTGCCCTGAAGACGCGGCGGCAGTGGGGGGGAGCGCCGCTAAACGGCGTGTCTGAGCCGCCCTCTCTACCCGGCTCCGCCAGCCGAGTTGAAATCCCGCGGTAGCGAAAGAAGGGGGGTGGCTGATGCCCTGGGTTTGTCGCCATGAAAAAGCGGCACAGCCCCACGTTGAATCGCACGGCGTCGGCCGCCCCTCTGACGGCTGACCGGCGGGGAGCTGCCTGCCCGCTTCTCCCTATCTGTTCCTGCGCTGCATGTTGCCGCGCAGCCTCCTCCATCTTAGTCCGAGGAGAGAGCTCGTCGCCGGCTCCTCCGTCCTGCCTTTGCCTGCCACGCCGAAGCGGACCCGCCGCATGCTCCTGGCCTCGGGTTTGCCTCTCGATAACCCGAGTGGCTCCGCACTCCCCAGCCGCCGCCGGGGCCTTCCCAGCCGCCTTCCCGCTGCCCTGCTGTGGGGTCCTCACACACCTCACGGTGTGAAGCATCTGTGACACCGGTACGGCGCTACGGATCTCGGCATGACGCGGCGGTGCTGCCTCGGCTGCTCAGACAGCAGTGAGGCCGGGGGCTGAGAGGAGCAGCCGGCACGCGGACAGAGAGCCCGGGCTAACGCCGGGCTGAGCCCCGCCCTGAGGCGCAGCCGCCATCTTGGCAGGACGGGTTGGCTCCCGGACTTCACGTAGCGTCAGGAAATGGTGGACACTGCGGGATCGGTGGCTCTGGGGTTTGGTGCTGGCTGTTACGGAAATGACCCATCCGTTTTTACCACGCTAGTGCTGATGAGGATACTGAATTAAGGCATAGAGCTAAGAAAGGCTCGAAGGTTTGCTTGACAAAACCAGGCCGCTCTTAGCATAAGTATGAATCAGCAATAACTGTAAGCTTCTGTTTTTACCAAGCATGAATCAGCAATAACTGAGAGCTTTTGTTTTTGCAAACAGGGACCTACCCCTCTGCAGGGGTATGATATGTACCAAGATGGGTGCCTTTAAGCACATATGCCTCACTATCTAGGAAACCATACAATAGAGAGCTAAAGCTATATAACGAGACTGCTTGCTTATCAGGGGTTAACCACAGAATGTGTGAGATGGTTGATAAAATTGCTATATAAGCTCACCGAAATTTTATCCCGGTGGAAGTGCATTTTGTAGGGTGCGGACCCTATGCTCTCCCCACTAGCATAATAAAGGTGCTTTGGCTGTCAGTCTTGTCTGTGAGTCGGCTCCTTTGAATCAACACCAGTTAACAATGCTTCTGATATTTTCCCATATTGCGGCCAAAAGATACAAGAAGGGAAGTGTTTTTCAAAGTGAATCACTGGACAAAATTTACTCTCTTAGAATCCGTGTCTTGCACAAATCTCATAATATTACTACATAGTTTAGTAGTACTCTGCTATGACGATTTTAACATAAACTCCCTTTCCCTTTTGTCTAGGTACTTTGTAAATAAATTAGCAATAACAAAGTATTGCACCAAAACCACTTCTATGTGACCTGTCCTAGGAAGTACTGAAAACTGGCATTATCCACAATTACTCCATTCATTTGGTCATCATTATTTTGTTAAAAATTCTGCCATTTCAACTTTATATTGAAATGTCTTTCCTTTTCTATCCATTGGTTACAAGAGTAAGAAAGCCCCAGCAGACCCTGGGGCTCAGGAGTAAAATGTCACAGAGTCATAGAATGGTTTGGGTTAGAAAGGACCTTAAAAATCCATGTAGTTCCAAACTCCCCTGCCATGGGCAGGGACAGCAGACCAGGTCAGTGTGAGTCTGATAATGGAGATGCTTTGGATTGACCTTTCCTCAAGCTGTAAATCTAATATTGTAGCACTATAGTTAGGTTTCTTTTGTTAGAATATGAGTAGCAACATATATATTTTCCTACCTGTTGTTAAGTGCATTTCATTTAAAATGGACTTTACTTTTGTAATATGCTGTATTTTCTCCAGAACCAAACCAGGCTGGATTGTGTCAGTATCGGATGTTCAGAATGTGGACGAGCCTTTCAGGCCTAACCGCTGCATGAATATAGTGTCTTACGAAAACTTTTGCCAACTCTTATTCTGGTGTTTGTTTTACAGCAATGTGAAAACATTAACATTGTCAACAAGCTTTGAACTCATATTAACATTACTTCCCATTAATTACTTTTTTTCATCTCTGTTGTCATAGTTCAGTATAATTTTCCTGGCCTGTTGTCACCTCAGGTACATTACAATCCTGTTCATAATTAGGTGTACTTCTAGTTTTAATTAGTACTCTTTTCAGGTGATAAAGGGAAGAAAAATAGTGTGTGTAGCTAAGGAAATGCTCAAAGCTTCTCAATCATATGTGTGCCTATGCTACATTAAAAAAAACAAACCAAACAAAAGATTGATGTCACTAAGAAGGAATACAGAGAGAAAACCATATATCTTCATTTTATTTAATCAAATCATTACATTTTTTAAAGTATTAGAACCTGGCTTCTGTATGAGTCTTTGTAACAGGTCTCAGGAATTCTAGACTGACAAAATAATTGTAATACAACTGTTCTAACTTTTTCTTGTGTCTTGCTTATTGTGCTTATGGTGCTGACCATGAGGGTAGGGAATTCCAAGCTTAAATCTTGGTGGCAATCTGTAGATGTATTGTCATCGAAAGTTTTTGTGACTGATAGAGCCAGTAAATTCCTCCGGAGAAGTCAAAACTGTTTATTTGAAGCAAATCATGTCCTGGAATCTCCCTTAGTTGAAAGGGAAATAAGGTGCAACTCTGGGTGAAAATGCATTACTCAAGAAGTGTTATTGCTGGTGACAAATCAATTAGTCATCCCCTCTAAGTGTACTGCCCCAAATGCAGTTCCAATGTTCTTAAAATATAGGATATTTTTAGCTTTGTTTCATTATAATGGATGAAATCTTCCTCCAGCAGATAGTAAGAGAGTGTTCTAACAGCATTTGGTTTGTGTACTTACCTCAAGAATTAATTTGGCTTGTTGTGTCTTAATGAAGCTTGCAATTCTTGTTTTGCAGGTTCCTCTTTGATATTTAGGCAAAGGGTAGTCTTGCAGTTAGAGAACAAAAGTGAGGGGCATGGCATCTCTTCCTGGCTCAGTACTTTCCACAGAAAACAAAGTAGACAGAAAACAAGGTACAAGTATAAAATCTTTAAATTTCTTAAGCACAGAAAAGATAATTTTATGTCAGTCCCAGACTTCTCTGTTGTGTTATTTCTGCCTCCAAAATTCAAGCCTCAGGAACAATTTATGGATAGCAGTATTCAAAGGAGCTCAAGTGCAATAATAGTTGTTAATCTGTTGTTTCAGCAATATGTCTTTCCTAACACAGACAGTTCTTAGGAGTGTTGGATGAGGAGCCAAATCACTTTAAGACCAAACAGAACAACAAATCATTGCATTTTGTAGCCAGTGTTCTTGCATTGATTTTCTCCAAGTGGCTGGACACATGGACAGAAAACTGTTTAGTTGCTGGACAATTGTCACTGCCTATCAGCCACATATTTTTATTGTTAAAGTAAATCTTACTTCATTTTGTATGTGGAATTTTTTCAAAACCAAGGAGACCTAAAATAATGGGTCATAAGTATTCAAAAGAGAAACTGCTCTTGGAGTATGGTTTAGTTGAAAGCAACTTGTCAGCGTCAGCTTCGGGACAAGCAGTAGCTGTTGCCCATTCCTTCCCCCATCCCCAGCCAGCCACTTCCCCCGACAGGAGGCTGCAACAGAGCAGGAACACACACCCAGCTTTGCACAGCTCTGCCCCCGAATGCTTTTCCTTAGCTGCTGCAGCAAATTTAATTCCAAATAACAAAGGGGAGTAGTATTCATTTTTAAAGATTGGCAAGTGACATTACCCCTCTAAGACCAATAGATTCCTCGTGACATTCTTTATTAGTGTGGTGTAAGAGAAACATATTTGGCCTGGTTCAAGCCCAGTGGCTCAGCAACATCCACCAAGATTATTTCTGCAAAAATAGAATCACCTGAGAGAAACAGTCTTTAGTCAGCTCTATATTTTAGTTTCTTTAAAAAAATCGTAATCAACTGGCTTCTGAGAAGAGGCTTGATAAAACACCCAGTGAAACCAGTTGATGTACTGAGAAAGGAACGACTGACTGGTTAATCCTTGTCCATGTAAATGACAGTTCAGGAAGATTCAGCGGTGATTTTAAGAGACTTTTGAAATATAGAAGGCATAATCCCCTGGATGATGCAACAGATAACCATAAAGATCTGTCTGTTTCTTTTAAAAAATATTCATGTTTATGTTCAAGCTTCATGACTAAATTATTTCATAGGCTCACATATGCATTTTTTGGAGAGTATGTCTATTCTAAACTACCTCTTTACAGTCTTCTAGGATAGAATTATTCCCGTTAAAGAGAAGCAATTGTATTGACTGATTCCAGATGCTTAGTTCATTTTGATTTATTATAATTAGCTGATGAGATTTCAAATAATTACTGAATGTATATAATAGTACTGGAATGATTAGTTAGCTCATGACTGTTGCACAGATACCCACATTTAGCATCAGGCAAAAGGAACTTTTTCTGAGAAGTCTAGCTGTACAATCATCTTATTTCTCTAAAGAGAATGAACCTCTTAAATATGTCTGAAAAACTACTCTATCCTCTCTAAATACTTTTAAAAGATGTATGAATAGATACAGCAGTGCGTATGTGATTTGTCAGGGACCAGTGAGGGCCAGGTGCTCAACAGGGGGCAAGGCATCAGGAACCAAATGTGATACGAAGGTAACAAGGCCCAGCCCCACAGCACCCAGGCAGGGCAAGGCTGGGGGTGGCAGCTGGGATCAGCCAGGAGTCCGGGTCATCAGACAAGCTTCTAATGAGGGGGCAGGTCTGAGGTGGTGCCAGGAAGTCAATCCGCAGATCAAGGTCAGGTCTGGTGGCAGTAAACAAAGTGAGATGCAGTCTGGTGATGGCCACACAAGTCCACAGTGGCAAGGCAGGGCTGAGATCAAGCCAGGATGACCAGGCTCAAGTCAAGGAGATAAACATGGCTGTTCCACAGTTGAATATGGAGCTGGAGACCAACACCCCACAGCACAGCTCAGACAGGGGCTGGGGGTTCAGGGCTGAGATGGGCCTGTGGGCAGGGGTGTGGGTGAGAGCACCAGGAAAAGCCGGTCAAAGCAATTAAAGTCTATTAGTACACTCATGGTCCTGACATTACTAAATGTGCTTAGTGGCTCTGCTACATCATCAAGTGTATTTTAAGTGAGTGACTGCATTGATTTTTCACTGATGACACAAATGACTCCCTTAGCTAGGCAAGTGTGCAATGAAGTTTTTAAATGACATGAAATTTGTTATTCAGAATGTCCTGTGGAATAAAACATTAGAGCTTACACAGCATGAAGAAGGAAAGAAGTCTCCAAGGACTTGCTGAGGGTAAATGCCTGAAGCACCAGGTTGGTGTTGCATGAAAGTGGGAAGATACAAGCTGCATATGCAGTCACCATGAGGTCATAGCCAACATAACCAATGGCCAGTTTACCAGACTCAGATACAGGCAGAAAATATCTCAATAAATATTCTCTAGAGCATATTCTTTGACATTAAAAAAACACCCAAATCTCTTTTTGCTGTTCTTTTACATTGGAATAACATGTTGGCTCCCCACTGCTCAGTATACTTTAACTTTCTGCATTATTTCCATTTTCAAGCTCTCATTTCCTTTTCTCATCCCGACAGTTGTACCATTGAGCCGACTATTGCATCTGTTAAGCTGACTACAGTGTTAAAAACTACACTATTATTTGACACTTACATCATGACACTTAAAAGAACTATTTTGTGCCTCGCTGATGGATGTCTGTTAAGACCACACACGTAAAAAAAGCTGAAGAATAACCTATGTAATGTGAAGTGTGAAGTGGCTTAGGCACTATATCATGATAATAATAGTAGATGTTTCCATGTACACAGTCTTGAGGGAGTTCTGGTATCCCTCTAAAATGGGATGTTCAACTAAAGGGTCAGATTTTGTAATGCTGTTGCTTCTATTCTCGGTGTGATGCCTTGAGGTTAAAGCATTACAATGTAAAGTCCAGGTCAGGAGATCCCAGTGGTGGTACCATGGAATGCATTAGAGCACGCTAATGTGTATTATCAGCTATCTGGCCCTTGGGCATCTGGCACAGTCAGTCTGCTTGCTTGCTTGCTTTCAAATGCTTGATTTACACAAGTGATTCCAAAATTTTTTGCTGACTAGGAGCCAGTGACAGAAGATCTCTGCATAGTGTTTTATTCCAAATATAACTAAAAATATTGTTAATTTAACATGATCGGTCTTGAGTCTTCCAAGAGGTATAATTGGTTGGATGCTTGTGCAATTCTATTTACTTCACCAGGGTGCCTGCTGATCCATGACTCCAGAGGAGGACCAGGTCCAATAGCTAAAACTTTTCTTTGCTGTGTGATCATACTGAGCTGCGTAGAATGGATTATGAGGTCTGCACTTGAGATTCATCATCAACCCATCTTGTAGCAGCATAGGTTTGCTGTCAGGCGACACCAGAGATTTCACCTTGTTTAGAAGGTGTCCCCACATGGCTATTTCAGTTAATTCTGGGGAAGAAAGAGATTCCTAGGAAAAAAATAGTATGTCAAGGGTGCAGCAGCTGCCCAGAGATATCCAGATGCAAGAACAGCATTTTTAAGTTTCCAAGAGGCAGAGAAAAATAGACTGTTCTAACTTCACTTGACTGCAAGATATCTAGAGCCTAGAAAAGAAGTGGAAAAGCAAAGCTGCTTTGTCCTTTTTCACCACCAGCTCTTCCCAGTATCAGGTTCCTAACCTAGTTTGGATGCAGCTTGGATCCAGAAGTGAAATGGGCTCTTTATCTGTACTTGACTCCAGATGGTTTCAGTAAGAGGAGGCTGAGTAAGGACTTGGCTGTAGGTGGATCAGAGACTTTGCAGTGTTTGTTTATTAAATATAGCCCATTTGGTGTCCCGTTTGTAGCGTGCTAAAGCAAAAGGGATTAAAAATTCCCCCCACCCCTGATCTCATTAGTGAAATAATGAGTAGAACTTTTTCTTTCCTCTGCACAATTACTGGAATAATCTGTCAAGCAAGCAATTGAACTGTTTCACCTTATCGTAATTTTTGCCAAGAAAGATTTAGCAGCATGATAATTTAATGGAAAATATTATAGCCACATTCCTTTCAGACATAAATTCTATGTAGAAAGTTAGAAATCTTAATGGGAAAAAAAGTTTGTGTTAATAATACAGAGATTTTCTTTTTCCAGTGTGGTGTTTCACCTGAAATAGTGCAGAGCATATATGAGAGCAAGGTAAGAGAAGTTACCAAATCAACAACAACAACAAAACTTAATTTCATGGTAATTTCAACCAACTAACAAATGAAAACACTCAGGCTCTGCCAACAGAGATGACAAACAGTTCTGTCATTCCTAGAATATTTTTAAGTGCTAAAAATAGGCACATCTCACTTTAACTGCATGAGAAACTATAAGCTGAGAATGAGTAAAAATGGGCTTGGCTTGAAGGTAGAAAAAAGCATCAGAGCAGACATAACGGAATTAAAATTTATGATAAAGATATGTACGTTAGATATTGTGCAGGGCTGAGTTGATAGAGTTGCTTTAATTATGTCATAAGCTAGAAGTTAGAGCAGTTAATGTGTCAGGAAACATTACAGGTTAAAAAAAGCCCAGATACTATGCAGTTCACCCGCAGTGCAAACATCCTGTGCTTGGAATTGTAAAGGTGAAGATTTACAGATAAAAACTCTTATAAGTTGTCTTGACTTCCATGCTTTTCAGGTCAATTCCATATGAATTAGATAGAAATGAAACAATATTCTCCTCATAATTGTGTAATTGTATAATTTTCCAGCTGTTTGTAACAAGGCTAAGTTTGCAGATTGGATAGTTTGCTTCAACCAAACAGAAAAATTCCTCAGCTTCAATGTAAACTTTTAGTAAGTGACATAATCCTAAAAACATGAAGCATCTTTTTATTCTTCTCAACACACAGAGCCAGGTTCTGCTCAGCTCCTGTTCAGATATTCCCAAGTTGTTTTAACGATTTCAGTCCTGGAAATGCAAACAGACATTGCAAAAACATGGGGGGATCTTGGGGTTTGCTGGCTGTTAGGATGCAAGCAAGTGGCCCTGCAGCCCTCAGTGCAGAGTGAAGTGCTGACTGAAAGCCACCTTCATCAGCCAGGCCCTGGGGAAGCTACTCATGAAGGCTCAGCTCAGGATGTGCTCTGCACTTGTCGCATATCCTCTGAGCACATTTCACTTTTCTAAGCAAGACTTTGACTTAAGAAGGAACTACCTTCATTTCCTAGGCTGCTTCTCATGAACATGTGTAAAATTTACCTTAGTGGATAACTACCTAAGCCTTGAGTTTCAGAAAAGGATTTACTTGTGAACACAGATGGTCTGCTATATAAATACATGCTTCATCATTCACAATAGCTGTGGTCTGCTCTGTATAAATAAATAATTTTCTTCTGTTTTCCAGCTTATTTAATTGATTATTCTTGCAGTGTCTTAGTCTTACGGAGTCTAGGAGTAGCTGTTTCTGGAACGTACAGTTTACCTAAATACTTCTATGTAAACTCCTTGCTGGTATGAATGCAGAAAAGGCTTCCATTTAATATTTGACCTTTAAAAATATGTTTGCCAGTACACTTTCATAGAAATAACCATAACTGGTTATTTCTATTTTGTAATGTTGTATGCAGCGGGATTTTGTTTACCCTGATGTTTCTTCTTCCCATGTGGTCTCTCTGGAGTGGCTGGAAAACCCACTTACACGTTTTGTGTGATTTCAGAATTACACAGAGTGCAAAAGGTTCTTGTCCTAAGTATTGTACATCAGTTGTGATCTGTAACTAAGCTCCAATCTTGCTTTGTCAGTGCCACAACAGGGCTCAGAAAAGGGGTTAGTGTTATTAAGACAGGATTAAGCGCTGTTATATCCCAAACTGGCTGAAGCAAACACTTAAAAAAGGAAGATGTTCCTTCTTGCATGTTCTGTAGCTTGACCAAGCTGCATTATAAGGAACAGAAGTGAAGAGTCGCTATCCAGTCTACTGCTCAAGGAGAGCTCATTCATAGCACGGTGTTGAGGTTTAGGGTCAGTCTACCAGACCTACAACAGACGCTCTCTGTTAACCCCTCTTTCCCCCAGAATAGGGAAAGACAAAGAGGATAAGGGAGAGAGACTTATGGATCGCTGTTAGCCCCCTCCCTTCCCAAATGGGAGAGGAATGGAATGACAGAGAGACTTCCAGATTAGAAAACTAAACCAGCTATAATTAAGATAATGATAATAAAATGGAATATACTCAAATATATACAAAACCAGTATTGAACCCAGCCTCCCCCTGATGGCAATTACGTCACTGTCACCACTGAGGCTGTGGAACCAGCACTGGCAAAGTCCCATACTGGGCTCAGCAACAGATGGGAACTGGGTTCAGGAGCTGGGTTCAGGAACACACGAATCAGGATCAAAGACAGAATGGACGGAGTCCTCCTCAGATACCAGCCCTTGACAAGAAGGGCAAAGAAGGCATGAGAATGACTGAGAAGGGTCACGAAGGTAGAAGGCTGAAGGGAAGGGCCAAAGGCAGGAGGTTGAGACCCTCGCGATCCCTCAGCTTTTTACTAAATATGGTGTATATGGAATAGAATTCTAAACATCAAGCGTTATCACTGCTAGAAGCAGACACTGTCTGCAAAAACATGCTGTGAGCTTCAGAAAATGCAGTTAGTTAGAAGAAACTCAGATGAAAACTAAAATCGCTGAACAGAATTGGTTTGGTTCTAACTCAAACCAGGACATATGGGGAAGAAAATAGTGCCCAATAAAGAGAAATACTCATTTGGAAGAGAGCAGGAACAAGTCTGCTGAAGTGTGGGTTAAATACTCACTGATTTTTAAATGCAAAATAGTGAATTTTGAAGATCTTAGTCTTAAGACTGATGGACGAGTCAGAATGAATCCAAGTCTTTCAGAACGTATGGAAATGCTGTTTGAATTTCTTACCCCACTACAAGAGCAACAAGACTTCACACTTTTAAGGCATTTTTTTCCCCAGCGGTTCACAACTATTAACCAGACTTTACAACATCTTGGGAATGAAAGAAGATAAACAGGATCACTGCCAAAGTAGAAGATAGGATCTGCTTAAAAGCTCTGTTAATTCAGTTTGGCTAGTATTTAGATTCTAGTCCTTTTGTGAAAGGTTTACAAGAATAGTAAAATGCAGGAATACACCACCTATAATATCATTTTTAAGAGAGCTGTCAGCAAAGTTTCAGTGTCAGATACCAATGGGTGGAATAAAGTGTTTGTTTATACTCCAAAAGGGGATTCCCAATCAACTGCAAGAGTGATTGAAGCATCACTGGTCTGCTTGGCAAATTGTATCAAATTGTGCATATGGATTCCAGAACTGCAGGCACTTGGTTTTTCAAGACATGTCTAATTCCAAGTTGATGGTACAATGTATACAACAACTATTTATTGTGAGTGCTTTGTAATTTATATAAAAGCTATAGAGTCATGTAAGAACGATGCAGGAATGGTATTTGTAGCATTTGTTATTCATATAAAATGGAGTAAAAAGCTTCTCTTTGCTCAAAAGAATGGTTTGGTTTTCCTCAGTGGCATCCTACTCGATTGTAGTAATTAAATATGCAAGAACTCAGCCTTAGGTTATTAGTATTATAACCAGTTTTAATAGGCACGTTTCATATTAGTCTTCTTTAAAAAAGTTCTTTAAGATTCAGGCAACTGAAAGTCTAGGTATATGTATCATAAACATCGATCTCCAAGGTTGGTCATACTAATAACATGAGTCATCTAGAAGGATGTTTTATCCATATGAGCCTGAAAATGGCACAATACTGGTATTTAGCAAAAGACAGGAAAAAGGAGGTTGTATATGAAATTAAGGGGGAAAATCAGACACCCCTGAAAACTGAAGAATAAATAGCATTAACTGATTTCTGCCTTTGAAGAAGGGAGGCATTATTTTTCAAAAATTATCACTTTTTAGTGTGTAGCAGGATGAAACACATTATATGCTGGGGTCACGTTCATTTTCCTGGAAGCAGCTTTCAGTCTGCTTCAAAATGGATAAAGCACTAGAAGTAATAGCAAATGGAAAGTACGTCATGAATGTATTTTCATATTTTGAGTTTGGAACAACCTTGAGTGTTGCCTGGTCCTTCTATTTTTACAAACCTTCATGTAGTGACTAACCTTGACACTGGAATATTCAGAAACAAATACATTAATTAGTCAACTTGATGAACAGGTTTGTGGTCATGAAACTCCTGCCAGCCTAGGTGAGTAATTAGAAGCTCCATGTGTTTGGGTTGAAATGGAAACTTGAAGTGCAGGACCTCTACTGCAGTGCCGACTGTAACTTACTGTCCGTACATCTACAAATTGTGTTGTCGATGGTCCTGACAACTGAAATCTCTTTTGCAATACCACAACCAACAGCTGGATTGTTTCTGTGTGGAGCTGAGAATCTGTGCTCCCTCAAGGTGATGATTCCAGCAAGTCTGGACAGGTTTTCAATTTGAAGAGAGAAGAGGGAGGTGTGTTAATCAGACAGCTCATCATTCCTCATCTGGTGGACACAGAAATCTCTTCCCCTTACACATGTGTAAGTGGAAGGGCTGACTGGCCTCTGCCATTAAATTCTCATTTAATGAAATGAAACCTCCCTCTACTAACACAGGAAAGTGCATTTTGGCCAATCCATTAGTATTGGTGAATGTAAGTGTTTGTGAGCACTGAGACTGCTAGAAACAGTAACTGTGGGATGTTGATGATGCATGTGAATTTCTAGACAAAATTAATTCAGAAAACAAACACAGTTATTAGAGTACATGCAAAAGGCCACAGACCAGGCACTCCAAAACTGGGACATGCTAGAGTTAAGTTTGCTGATATAACCTTAATTTAGGAATCATGTGGACAGACTTACAATAGCCTTTAATGAAATAATTAGATGCTATTTTTTTCCCTGCCTCCTTGGACTCAATGGGGGTCACATGCCAATGTCATGTTTATCTTGTTGGAAAAGCTAGGAGATGCACAAGGAGCCTGGAGACTACAGGAAAGGGAAAGTTCTATGGCTCGGAGAACTGAGCACTGTCCCGGATAACTGAATTCTATCCATGTTTGTATCATAAGTCACCTGTGTGATACCAAACAGGTCACAGAAGTGAAACTTTTCACACATGGTGACTAAATGTATATGCTTATTTTCACAGGTTCTATATCTGAGACACTCAGAAGTGAGGAATGACCATAGTTGAAGACAATTCCTAACCCTGAAGCATGGGAGCACTGGAGTTACCAGAAAAGAGGTCTCAGGAAGTTCTTCTAAGCCAAGGATCATCCTTGGAAAATGTTGAATCAGTTTTATTAGGTTGTCCCAATGTCAACTGAGTTTGTGTCTAACCAAGTGGGGGAAGACATTCGTCATGAAAAATGTAGGAAGATGATTGAAGTTTGGTAGAGTCACAAACAACCCACCACAGAGTCTTCCAGAGAAAACCACTGGTAATTAATATATGGTACACTCTCCCTCTTTGGACTTCCTCTAGATAAACAGGGGAGCCAGTGGAGAGATGACAAATGAGCAAGTAATGGAAATTTCTGTCTTCCCAGTTTTAAAAAATGTGTCATTGATACAGCATAGGCTGAACAAGAAGGGTTTCAAGAGTATAACAGGCCACGCGCACAAGTGTCTTCTAGCAAATCATTCATTCAAAACAGAGGTTACTCAAGTTACTAACACAGATCCTGACAAACCTTTAGAGGCATTGCCTGCATCTAAAGGCAATGTTAAGCTTTGTATCTGCTTCACATCCTCCCCATCCTACCATTATATCTAAATCTACTGACTCTTTAATTCTAAAAAGTCCCTTCTGAAATTCACCCCACCTCATAACCTTGAGAGGAGTTCTGCCAACCCGTCAGCACATACTCGGCTCTAAGGTTATGACTTAATCCATTGCAGTCAGCCTTTCTGAGCCTTGGGTGTGATGCTGACCTCAGCAAGATCATGATACCTCATTGCCTAATGTACTTGTTGATACTACTCTTACTCCTCCCAACCTCCACCTCTCTAAAAAATTCTCAGTCTTAGTGCATTCTTAGCTGACATCAGCAGCTACTTCCAGTGGCATGGGTAAGGGAAACTCAGGTACCTGAGACTATCACAGAGATCAGTGTTCACAGAGTCATGACTCCTCTATAATCTAACTGTCCGCTGTTCTATGTAGATCTGTGGACCACACAGGGTTTGATGACAGCTCACAAGACTCCTAAGTTTTGCTTTGTGTGGTGGGTTTACCCTGGCTGGGTGCCCGGTGCCCACCCCTAGTCCCTCTATCACTCCCCCNTCACATTCTTTTTAGAGAATAACTTGATAGGAAAGTGACTCCCAAGTAATTATTTTAGATTACATGAAGGCTGATCAAATGTAGTGTGAATCAATTATTTTCTATTTATTGCAGTACAACTGGAAACACAGGCTCCTTGGCAACATTAAACTTGTCAAAATTAAATCTGAAACTTGTGTTTTGTTTTTCTATTTGACACCTCTCTTTCTGGGCTTTACATGAACCTCAGAAAAATGGTGCTTGTGGAAAACAGGGGAGGGAAAACTGTGCGAAGTGGCTGAGCAGAGCCACAGGAATCCCTCTGTACAAACCTGCCCACCTCCCTTCATGTCTCTTGAGAGCAAGGTCGCTGCTCAAATGTCATGCCCTGTACTTTTATGCTGCCCCTGAAAATAAGCCATTTATTTCTGAAAAACTAGAGAAGAGGATACTAAGGGAAAGTCTGTCTCTAGCTAGTCACTGGCTTCCCCACCTAGACTAAGTTTAAACAAATAAACTCAAATCACATCCAGTTAAAGAAGTGACTTTAAAGCATTCTCCTAAAATACAATCCAGCTCATTTTTATTACTGTATCCTAGAAAGCTACTGGTTTAACCAGGTCAACATTTTGCACTAGCACTTGGAAGCATGCCTGGATCAGGGAAGTCATTCTATAGTTGGATAATGACAAGGCAGAAACCACACAGTACGTGACATGACGGTGGTCCCTGCAGGATGAAATTCAGGCAGTGCAAGGGCCACTTCACCCTGTTCATCCCACGTAGAACAGGATGTGTGAATTCCAACAGATTCAATTTCAAGTTAACTCTGTATTTATATTCCTGCTGCTCATCTGTTGCACCATGAAAAGATCCTCTGAAAAATGTGATCCCTGTTAGTAGCAGCTCATTTGGCTCATCAAGCAAAGCAAGCAGAGTGCTCTACTGGCAGGAACAACAGCTGTATGCTTGACCTTTACCCATCCTCTCTTTTCTCGCTTCACATTCAGAACCAGTCTCCATGAGTTCTTAGGAGATGTGTATTTGGAGAAAGAGGGCTATTTTTGTTCACTGTGTGGTTTCCCAATGTAGTGGGTCTTTAGGAATATTTCCTTTCACGTCAATCCCTTTAAGCGTTTTATAGAGCATAGTCTGTTCTGGGAAGTCAGTAAATTTAAATTCATGTTTTGAAGTTTAGTCGTGAGTTGGAATAGAGTGTGCAGAAGACAGATAGCACAGTTAATGAATAAAGCGAATGCAGACTATGTAGTCCTGCTAAAGCTATTACCAGAATCTTTTACATTTTCCATGCACCCAAATTAAGCCGTTTATGAAAGAAAAGTAATCCAAAACCATCTGGCACCAGAAATTGGGATTTCATAATGCTTTAATGCAAACCATGTGAACAGGATGTCCAAAATGTCTGTGTCAGTGGGCTGAATGAATACATGTGAAAAAGACAAACTTCGCAATAGTTCCGTCTGGTTTTCATTATGTCCAATCAGTGAATGCCTTGTACCACTGCTGATCAGCCTGGATAACTCCTGCCTTGTTACCTTTCCTTGCCTGACTCTTGTCACTTGTTCCTGAACACAGAGGAACCAATATCAGTGAGGAGGAGCCCGAACTATGAAGAGATGTACAACTCCAGCATAAAGCTAAATAGCTACCTGATTTTTTTTCCACCTTGTTACCATGGGTCATCAAAGACATATTTGGCCTTCAGTATGGAAGAGATGCTTCATCCTTTGCCTAGCTGTTCTCTTGGAAGTCCTTTCCCACCCTACATTTCAATTTAATAAGCAATGAGAATAACTGTGACAGAGGGAACTCAGGATTACTTTGAATCCAGTGTCCTTCTCTCCTCCTCTCTGGGCTGAATCCCACAATGAGTCACCACTGGGTGACTAGGCAAACACTGGTTCTGCCTAATGGAAGCTCAGTGTTTTCAGAAACCTGAGCAGATTGCAGTCTGATCGACTTCATACATAATCAAGTATAAACTTTTTCTCTCCTGACTGTGCCCCTCCAAAATGTACTACAAAAAGTTCTGCCAATACTTGGGGGTCCCAGCAGATCTTCCCCATGTGGATTGTTTATTCTTCTCTGTGCGTTTTCTTTGAGGGCATTGCCAGAAGTCACCTACAGTCTTAACACTGAGTCTTGGAGCCCTGAGGGCACTATTAGGCCTTACTGGTCTTGACCAGCCTTGCCTGGTGCCTCTACCCACAGTCCCTGCACATGGGCCTGGGAGCTCCACTTAAGTACAGCCCTGTGCCTTCAGCCCTGGTCCAAGCTATGCTGCAGGAGTACTGCTCAGCCACAGTTGTACCTGGCCATGGACCCCATTGATCCTGACCTCTGGACCGATCTCCCAGCATGATCTTAGATCTGTCTCTTAACTATGGACCTGCCCAGGAATCACTGGACTATACTTTCAGGAGATCTGGTCCTGGCCCTGACTTGTGGCCTGACCTGTTGGCCCTGTCTCATCACCATGAATTTGTGAGATGATCTGGACTCATGGTTGAACCTAGCTACTCTCTTTGGGTTTGGCCTGCTCATCCTGGTTGATTATCATTGGGCTAGTCCTTGGCTGTGCTACAGCACTCGACTTCTGACTCCTTGCTGGCACTTGATGCTCCCTGACAATGGGCATAGCCTTGTTAGACTGAAGCTGTTTACAGATCCCCCAAAGTTCAGAAAATCCAAAATTTGATGACAACATAACTGAAAAAAGACTTGGAAGAAATCTTGAGTAATAGTGATTTCAGAACTCTGATTATTCCAGCAATCCTGCTGCAAAACATAAGCACTTTATCCAGTGTTGATCGTTTCGCATTGGCCCATGTTATGCTCAGCTTGATGGGTGCAGTGGGCTCTGCTGACTGCTTGGGCTGCTAGAGGATGACTCTGCTCTACTCCTGACCCCTGCAGCACACTGTTAAACCTGATCTGGTGATACTTCAAAAGAGTATCAACGACCTTGAAAGTCCTTCACATTGGCCAGGTGCCCTCCTGGTCATACAGTTTCTGCCTCTGCCCCGAGCTGCCTCACTACTCTAGAATCATAGAATTGTCAGGGTTGGAAGGGACCTTAAACATCATCTAGTTCCAACTGCCATGGGCTGGAACACCTCCCACTAGATCAGGTTACTCAGAGCCCCATCCAGCCTGGCCTTCAAAATTTCCAGGGATGGGGCTTCCACCACCTCTCTGGGCAACCCTCATGGGGAAGAACTTCTTCCTAACGTCTAATCTGAATCTACCCACCTCTAGTTTTGACCCATTACCCCTAGTCCTACCACTATCCAACACCCTAAAAAGTCCCTCCCCGGCTTTCCTGTAAGCCCCCTTAAGATACTGGAAGGCCACAATAAGGTCCCCTTGGAGCCTTCTCTTCTCCACACTGAACAACCCCAACTCTCTCAGTCTATCCTCATAGGAGAGGTGCTCCAGTCCTCTGATCATCCTCGTGGCCCTCCTTTGGACACGTTCCAGCACGTCCATATCTTTCTTGTAATAGAGGCTCCAGAACTGGACGCAGTACTCCAGGTGGNTATTTTACCAGCTTAGAAATCAGGATGTCATGCGGGACAGCATCAAAGGTTTTGCTCAGTTCCAGGTAAATGACGTCAGTTGCTCTACCCTTGTCTATTAATGTTGTGACCTTCTCATAGAAGGCCACCAGGTTTGTCAGGCATGATTTGCCCTTGGTGAAGCCATTTTGATTGTACCCAATCACCTCTTCATTATTCTTCTGCCTCAGAATGCCTCCAGAAGGATCTGCTCCATGATCTTACCGGGCACGGAGGTGAGACTGACTGACCTATAGTTCCCTGGCTCCTCCCTCTTTCCCTTCTTGAAAATGGGGGTTATGTTTCCTCTTCTCCAGTCAGTGGAGACTTCACCAGACTGCCATGACTTTTGGAATATAATAGAGAGTGGTTTAGCAACCTCATCCATCAGTTCCCTCAGTACCTGTGGGTGTATCCCATCAGATACACCCCATTGCCTGTCTAAAGACAGACAAGGTAATGAATTGCTAGTGTGCGTACCACTGGCATTCCAAAGTGAGGAATTTCATAGGTTAGTCCCATTCTCTGCTTGAGAACTGCCTCCTGTGCCACCGTCATTATCTTTTCCCCAAATACCTTTTATTGGATGACCTTAGGTGCTGACCCCAGACTTAGGGGCACAGGAGGACTTCTTCCCCCCTGCACAAGGGTTACATGGTGCTTTTCCTCTTCCATTCTTGTGTCCTAAACCTCTTTGCCTCTAGATGAACATTTATTACATTCCTTTACTACAGTCCTGGTGCTCTCATACAAGAGGTGGATCCTCACAAGATAGAATTGTTGCATCTCTGGTGAGCAGTTGAGAGATGCCAGCTTTCAGCTTATGCATGGTACAATATCCAATACGCAAATGCTTTGCCTGAATGTAGGAGACAGCTTTACGCTGGCAGGGTGGAGCAAGAGAGTAGAGGACTCTCTGGCATCAAGCCTTTTCAGGCAAAATTTCATATGAGAAAACCTTATACTAGTGTCAGTAATCACAACTATTATGTTAATCTGGGAATGCAGGACTGAGATCCTTATGTCAACTTCAAGGCTCCCCTAAGCATGTTGAAAATCACCTAATGGTTGCTCAATGGTGTCAAGTAATCATAGAATTATAGAATCATAGAACGGTTAAGGTTGGAAGGGACCTTGAAGATCATCCAGTTCCAACCCCCCTGCTGCGGGCAGTGACACCTCTCTTCCACTAGACCAGGTTGCTCAAAGCCCCATCCAACCTGGCCTTGAACTCTTCCAGGGATGGGGCATCCACAACCTCCCTGGGCAACCTGTTCCAGTGCCTCATCACTCTCCTGGTGAAGAACTTCTTCCTTATATCTAATCTAAATCTACCTTCTTGCCATTTCAGGTCCTATCACTACAGGCCCTTGTAATAAACTCTTCTCCAGCTTTCCTGTAGGCCCCTTTCATGTATTGGAAGGCCACTATTAGGTCACCCCAGAGCTTTCTCTTCTCCAAGCTGAATAACCCCAGCTCCCTCAGTCTGGCCTCATAGCAGAGGTTCTCCAGCTCTCTAATCATCTTCATGGCCCTCCTCTGGACTCGCTCCAGCAGATCCATGTCCTTTTTGTACTATTAGCTCCAGAACTGGACAGTACTCCAGGTGGGGCCTCACCAGAGCAGAGTAGAGGGGTAGAATCACCCCTCTTGACCTGCTGGTCACACACCTTTTGATGCAGCCCAGGACACAGTTTGCTTTTTGGGCTGCAAGTGCACACTGCTGGCTCATGTTGAGCCTCTCGTCAACTAACACACTCAAGTCCTTCTCCTCGGGGCTGCTCCCAGCCCACTCTCCTCCCAGCCTGTATTTGTGCTTGGGATTGCCTCGACCCAGGTGCAGGACCTTACACTTGGCCTTGTTGAGCTTCATGAGGTTGGCATGGGCCCACCTCTCCAGCCTGTCAAGGTCCCTCTGGATGGCATCCCTTCCCTTCAGTGTGTCAACCGCTCCACAGAGTTTGGTGTCGTCAGCAAACTTGCTGAGGGTGCACTCTATCCCACTGTCCATGTCGCCGACAAAGATGTTAAACAACGCTGGTCCCGGTACTGATCCCTGCAGGACACCACTCATCACTGGTCTCCACTTGGACATTGAGCCGTTGATTGCAACTCTTTGAGTGCGACCATCTAGCCAATTCCTAATCTGTCAAGTGGTCCATCCATCAAACCCATACCCTTCCAGTTTAGAAACCAAGATGTCATGCAAGACAGTGTCAAATGCTTTGCGCAAGTCTAGGTCAATGGCATCAGTTGCACTTCCTTTATCCACTGACACTGTAACACCATCGTAGAAGGCCACCAAGTTTGTCAGACACGATTTGCCTTTGGTGAAGCCATGTCGGCTGCCACCAGTCACCTCCTCTACATCCATATGCCCTAGCAGCTTTTCCAGGAGGATCTGCTCCATTATCTTGCCAGGCACAGAGGTGAGACTGATGGGCCTATAGTTCCCTGGATCTTCCTTTTTCCCCTTTTTGAAGATGGAGATAATCCATTGGGCAAGGACCAAATAATGGCAAGAATCTATTTGATATGACTTAGCTATGCTTCTGTGAAAGCCTCAGACAGCTATTTCTCACTTGTGAGAAGCACAGCTTACCCCACCCACAGTCACACTGGTTTGTATTTCCATCTACAGTGCCTGCATGGGCAGAGCGGGTCAGGAAGGACAGAGTGGGCCACCACTACAAACAAATGCCACACCACCGTGATGGGGCAGAGGCACAGATACTCAGCACCTCCTCTGCTTTCAGCTTTTGTCTACCACCAGAGGATGCCAAGGGATGCTCAGTTTAGAAATGTAGTTTTCAGACCCTGTAGTTTCCAGAGAATTACTGGAGTAATTACTGTGCCGAGGGAAAGCTGAGAGACCTGGGCTATTTAGCCTGGAGAAGAGAAGACTGAGAGGGGATCTGATCAATGTTAATATCTGAAGGGCAGAGGTCAAGAGGATGAGAACAGACTCTTTTCAGTTGTGCCCAGTGACAGGACAAGGGGCAACAGGCACAAACTGAATCACAGGAAGTTCCACCTAAGCATGAGGAAAAACTTCTTTGCTGGAGCCTGGCGCAGGCTACCCAGTGATGTTGTGGGGTCTCCTTCTCTGGAGAGATTCCAAACCTGCCTGAATGCAATCCTGGGCACCCTGCTCTGGGTGACTCTGCTTTAGCAGGGGGGTTGGACGAGATGATCTCCAGAGGTCCCTTCCAACCCTCATCAGTCTGTGATTCTGTGACAGTCTCTCAAATCTGCAAGTCTTATTCTCCTTGGCACTCCTCTGGAGCTTCTGTCCTTGTCCCTACCTTAAACAAGCCACCTCTAGTTCCAGTTCCTGGTTATCCATCTCTGTCAACTTTCCCTTTCTAGTGCCCGTCCAGAGTACAGGTTAGTAGCATACTAATAGTAATATACCATAAAAGGATATTATACTAGCAGTATAATAATATATTACTATGCTACTAGTAATATACTTACTAATATAGTAATATATTAGCTATATATTTGTTATATAGTATACATATTAGTAATATATTACTAATTTTTAACAGAAAAAAATTACTAGTGTGTATATATGTACTATAATTTATACTCTCTATATAGACTATATATACTTTATACTATATATATAGACTATCTATACTATAGAGCTGTAGCTGTGTTTGTATCTCTTTACTCACCCAACCAACTGCCAGTTTCCTGTCCCTGGAGCCAGGCCATGGCTAAGGACAACCTCATCCATTTTAGGGCTTTCCCCAACCCTGTCAATCTTCCTGGCAGCCACAAGAGGGGGGATGTGACATGCCGTACAGAGTATTCCAGTTTGATTATCAAAGAAACTGCCAGCTTACAGGAAAGTTGCACTAGTTTACGTCCAACTTCTATTTTAAATCAGTTTAGGCAAAATGGGTGCAAGAAGTTGGCTGGTATTTGCAGTCAAGTATAACAATAGCTTATTTGGGGCTGCCATAAACAGATTCCAAATGAATATAAACTAAGAGTCTTACGGCAGTGTTTATACCAGTTGAATTGAGTTGATTGAAACCTCTGTGGAAGATTAATCAGTGGGACTTTTGTATTTGGATAAACTCTAAGCCTGAAATACACTAATTTAGCTTAGAATAGGAACAAAAAAGTCTGGTTTATCTGCAAAAGTAAACTGTGTACTATATTCATTGTCAGCTTCACAGAAAGTCCCTCCTGAAGAAGAGACTACTTATCTGTGTTTGATTCTCTCTATTTGAATATTTTGCATTATTTTTGTTGTTGATTCTGCTTCATGTGAACAATCTCTTAACGCTGGGGTATTTGGTGAATGCAGCACCACAGCTGAAGACAAAGGAGAAAGGGTGTTCTTGCACTCGGCTATTTGAGAATTTTGCATTTAAAGCACAACTTGTAGAAGACTTTCTGCTAGCTCTCTAGAAAAAATTGACTCAGAATTTGTTTTAATAATGGTGCTGAGGCATTGCTGGTTTGCTTGTTTGCTAGGGTACAGGGAAAAGCAATATTTGGAGTTTTGAAAGGTCTGGATCTGTAGAATATCTTCTGAATATTTTTTCCATCACTGACTTCTCTCAGTTATGGTTGTCTTGTTCCTCTCTTTCATATGCTTCCTCCTAGGCTTTGTAATCTACATTGCCCCAAGGAAATGCAGCTGTCATGATGGTTCACAGATCAAAATTCAGCCTTTAATGTAGCTAGGGCTTGATCCATTAACTACTTTGAAGATTATGACCAAAGCCTTAAACTGGTATCTGAAATATGAAAGTTCAGCATGAGTTAATGAGGCCCAGGAAAGCTGTGCAGGAGGCAGCTATTGTATCCTATAAGATGTGATTGTAAAGGGATACTGTAGTGGGTCTGTCTGAGCTGATTTTCACCATACAGCCTTCATGCTGCAGTACTGGAAGCCAGAAGGTGTTGATAACACACACCCTTGTTATGATGGGGTGTGTGTGGGGGCAAGATTTGGGAGGGGATACAACCCGGACAGCCGACCCGAGCTGACCAATAGGATATTCCATACCATATGACGTCAGCTCAACTATAAAGGGAGGACGGGGGGATTCTGGGAAGACATTTGTCCTCCGAGCAACCGGTATGCGTTCTGGAGCCCTGCTTCCCGGGACAGGCCCGACACCGCCTGCGGATGGGAAGTAGAGGGTAACGGCTTGGTTGCTTTTGCTTTGCGCGCGACCTTGCTTTCTCTGCTGTTTATTAAACTGCTTCTTATCATACCCCACGGGTTTTCCTTTTCCATCTTACTCTCTCCCCGCTTGCCTTGCTGACAGAGGTTTTGGTGGGGGGCGGGGGGGAGTGATAGAGGGACTAGGGGTGGGCACCGGGCACCCAGCCAAGGTAAACCCACCACAGATACAAAAGCAGCCAGCAACTGCAGCGTAAGGTACAGCCTGAGACAGTCTGAAGAGAGATTAAGGATGAATAATTTTAAAAGAAAGAAGGGAAGTTTTGGCTACAGTGTTAAACAGACATAGAAGCTGGCCAGATCTGAAGACAAGAGTGATGTTACCTTGCTCAGATTCACAAGAAGTCAGGCAGCAGCATTCATCATGTTGAGGAGTTACTCTGAGCAATACAAACCACAGAGAGAGGTTGCCCTGGAAGGATGGATAGTGGCATTCCCAGAATGCACAGGAGCCACTTGACAGTGGCAAACTCTAGTGATCTAAGTGGTGATAATCCAATTTACACACCATGGGTCATGTCAGCTGACAGTAAATGGAGGATGGGTGCTCACAGCCCAGAAAGTCAACCATATCCTGGGCTACATCCCCAGCAACGTGGGCAGCAGGTTGAGGGAGGGGATTCTCCCCCTCTGTTCTGTGCTGGTGAGACCCTACCTGCAGTGTTTGGTCTAGCTCTGGAGTCCTCAGCACAGGAGAGACATGGACCTGTTGGAGCGGAATCATGAGGAGGCCAAAACAATGATCCAAGGGCTGGAACCCCTCTGCTGTGAGGCCAGATTGAGTGTTGGGGTTGTTCAGCCTAGAGAAGAGAAGGTTCCAGGGAGACCTTACTGCAGCCTTCCAAAACTTATAGAAAATGTAAGTCCTGTTGCAACAGGAAAAGGGGTGATGGTTTTAAACTAAAAGAGTGGAGATTTAGACTAGAGAGAAGAAGATATTTTCTCTGATGAGGGTGATAAGACACTGGCCCAGGTTGCCCAGAGAGGTGGTAGATGCACCATCCTTGGAACCATTCCAGGTCAGGTTGGATGGGACTCTGAGCAACCTGCTCTAGTTGCAGATGTCCCTGCTCACTGCAGGCGGGGTGGACTAGATAGATGACCTTTAAAGGTCCCTTCCAACCCAAACCATTCCATGATTCTATGAAAATAATCTAAACTGAGAAGAGATGTAGCAGTGACAACTACGTGTTCCTAGTGCTTCAGTACTTGAAACTACTGTTTTAAAAAAAGTTTTACCTACACGTTTACCAGCACAGCAGTAGAATGCCAAAGAAGGATTTCCAGTTTTAATGGGCCTGAGCTGAAGGAGAAAATGAGCAAGAAGGAGTCATCCACAATATCAATTAAGCAGGATACATTTTAACGTCATCATAAAGAGAGATGCTAAGATTAAGGAGGGACCAGAAATAGTCCAGTAAGTTTCCGCTGAATCAACATTTTCTGATGGAAAACTGTCCCGGCTGGAAAAGTTTCAGGAAGCTTAAATTGTTACATTGAAAGTACTAGTTATCACTTCTCCATTCTATAAATACCAACTGCTCATGATTGCTGGCTTCTCAAGTTTATTATAATTCTAGATATGATTATGCTGTGACTCATTAGAACAGACCAAATGACAGAAAACGTAAATCATGAACCTTAGAGAATTACGTATTAAAATTATTCTACTCAGAATATACTTCATGGAGGCTCCTGTTACAAAAATACTTTAAAATTTTGTTTTCAGATACTTACCACTACTCGTGCAATTCACATTAAATCACTACAGCTTGGTTGTACTCTGCATACTTACTATCTTCTGTTTTACACATCACCAGCTGAATGAACATGTTTCCATCTGAATCTTTAAGGAGACACCCTCAAAAAAAAAAATTGATCCAATTTTATATTTTCAGATGGGTAATACTAATGAACAAACAAATCTTTCATCAACTGACACAGCAAAAATGGTGATAGCTGTATTCATACATCTGGTCCAAGGTTATCCTTCAGGCTTCCCCATTGAGCCAGGCAAGACTCAAAAAAGAAGGAATTTGAGATGGCAGAACATCCATCAATTGATAATGAGCCTTTTTGTGTGTGTGATAGGAGCACTGGACCTGATGCAGAAGGAGTTTCTTTCTAGTTTTGTGCCCTAATTTGGACAACACTCTAGGTTAACTCAGTTATTGTCAATAAAATAATCCCCTCAGAACAATTACATCATATACAAGCACACTGTACCCTTCAGTGAGGGGACAGTTCACAGATGAATTCCAAGAAGTGAAGCTCTAATTTAGAACTAGATATTAACTGCTTACTGATAATACTTTTGTTTTGACCAAGTGAGTTTGTTTTTTTTGTCTAGTTGCCTGGAGCCAGCTGCTGTCAAGTTCAACCCCCTGCATCTGAGAAGCAAAATATGAAATGCAGTTCAATGTTTCATAGTCACTTTTTTTTTTTTTTACTTCTTTGTTACACTGTCTGAGGCATAGCTATGAATGTACAAATCCTTTCCCAGGCCTTGTCTCACAGTTCATTACAAATATACATAGTTTATGTATATAAACAGCTCAGTAAGCACAATTGTGACAATGTCTTCAAACAGCATCTGTGTCCCCTGATCCAGCTCAGGCAGTTGTACCATGGTAGTGGCTCATGCATGACACAGTCACATAGGCTCCAAAAATACCTTAAAATGAAGAGTCCTCTCTCTCCATGTGCGGTGGTGCTCACTGATGAATTGCAGTGCTTCCCATCTGCACAAGCCCAGATACAGTTTGTGGTTTCTGGATTGCGAAAACTTGGCTGCAGAAGCTTCCACATGTTCTTTATATCCCTGTAGTTGGAATTTTTTAGTCTAGAGCCATGACATGCCAACTCCAGCACTCCCATGCTGGGAGTCCACGCAGCACTGAGAATGTAGTATTAGTCTGCTTTTTTTTTAAATTTTCCAAGACTTAAGCCTTAACAAACCTTTGTGATCCAGGATTTAAATAAAATAATCTGAAAGAGTGGCTTCAGATATTCAACCCCTTAACCCCTTTTCTCCGTTCAACACTGCCACAACTGTTATTAACTTCACATGCAGCCATCAGCAGAGATACTTGGCAGTACTTGTCTTCTAGATGCAGCAGAGGTTCTCGGATGCCTCCATGCTCCTATACCTCGGTAGGTATTTATTTCTAGCAACCTGCAGATAATTTGCAGGAGAATTTGCTGCAGAGCAGAAGGGAAATTATTGTCAACTCTTTCCAGTCCAGTCCATAATCTAAAAGTGAGCCAGAAATCTTGGATTAATACAAGAATGTATGCAGATCTGCTGCATCCCAGATCTGATGTGCTAGGACTGGATTCATCAGCTTGCACTGTTACTATAGCAGACTGCCTCAAGGGACCAGAGTGTCCAGACAAACTCCTACGAGTCTGGACGTACAATGCAGCTTTCCCCATATAAGCTGTGGACACTTTAACTGGTAGTTTCAAATTGCTGCTGATGTGCATAGGAAAGGAAATACAGCAACAACAAGAATATGATGCAAGATCCCAGACTGACTTGTTCTCTCTTTGACAGAAATTAAAGCCTTGTTCAGACTTCCCAGGAGAGAAAAACTTCAAGAGTCTGTTCACCAGGCAGTCAGAGAAACATCTATGAAAATAATCTTGGAAGAAATTTGAGTGTACTGAGTGGTACTGAGATAACAGCACAGCATCTTGTATATTTTGTTGGACAAGGAAATGGGAACATTTGCATTTTAGCTTTATTATGGCTTTGCAATTAGTAGAAAGCAATCTATTATTAGCTGCACAGCCTCACTGAAGTCATTACACAGATGTATGATTCTCTGTCTCAGCAATGACTCTTTAAAAAAATCTGAAGTTTATCCCTATTGGACCCTTGTGATTGGAAGGTCTTTTCAGTTACTATTTCTGATTTCTAACTCTTATTCTAAGCATTAAAAGTACCTGTTCACTGCTAAGCACTTTACCAGAGGTAGGCTTCAAACCTTCATTAAACAAGAAAGAATAATACAACACTGTTATCCCCAATTCTGTGTAAATGCGGGTAGAGAAGTGTCCCCAAAGGCAAAATTTATCTGTTTAAAGACATTGAATTGTTTTGTCATGGCTAACAGGCAAAGTAAGAATGAAGCTGAAGAGGGTGTGGGTAGCTACCTGTGCTGCTGTCATTGAGTGTATGGCTCACAACCCACTTCAGAGAGGCTCCTTCTGCTTCTGTGGGATACCACATTAGTCACAGCTGGCTGTGCAGTATTCTGCCCCATATAGTATATCTATAGGCTCACCTCACTTCTACTGTTCAACAGAACTGCCATCATCTGCCCAGAGGCACTCACTTGGTGGTTGGGAAATGCACTGACTCTTGCCCAGCAGTGGGATCTTCGCAAGGGGGTAGCTGGAGGTAAGCACCATGGGCTCAAGCAGGCTCATTTCCTTAGTGTTCTGGCCTTGCCACAAGCAATCTTCTCTTTCAATACCAGAGATAAAGTCCTTAACCAAAAAATATTTCCACTGAAATTCTAGGGCTAAACTAGTACAGTGTACTAGTAAACAAATCAGACAGTTTAATTTTACCTCATTCTGTGCAGCACTGTCCTACATTTAGTGACTTTATGATGTTCTACATAACCATTAGGAATAAAGGGGACAGCAGACTTGGCTTGGAGAATGGAAACTACAACTTTAGGGAGTCTGTTGTTTCAGGATGTCTCTTACTGATTTTTCTGGCTCTCTGTACGTTCAGACAGCATCGATGAAAGATGTAAATCCCATCAGACCAGCCAATCCATAAAAAATGGACTAACACCAAGTCTGACATATTTCCTAGACCAAGTTTCACATGGGACTGTAAAACTGAGTAACACAAAACTTCTCTGAACCTGCTGAGCACAGTACTGTGTGCTGTGCTGCTCCGTACTCTCAGCAGGAAGATGAGAATGCTGTGATGGTAGCCCAGAAACTTTGACACATTCTGCCAGACCCCTTCCAGCTGGTAGAGATGCTGCTGTCATGTACCATACCAGGAAAAGAATCCAAGTTCCTTGGCCAACTGGTGCAGACTGGCTCTACTCTGCATTGCATAGCTCTGGGCCCTGTGTGGTTCTCCCAAGATTACTGTGATTGTTCTTTCATTTTTTTCCTCAGCTGGAAATGCATTAAATAACAGTTGGCTGTGCTGCACCTACAACAGTTATGTCTTTATGGGATGATGCCAAAGGTATAGATCTCCTGCATTCAGGCATCTGAAGATCTACGAACTACTAGGGTGGTACTAGAACAAGCATGGTACAGTTCATGTCCATCTCTCAGGGTTGAAAATGTCCCCTGGTCTCCTTTAATTCTAGAAGGAAACACAGAAGTAAATTGACCTCACTGGGGCCCTAGGATCAAACAGCAGTTGGGCCACATTGTATTTGTACATTCACATTACTGACTCTTCAGCAGAGTTTAATAATGTAGGAATGATGATCTGCATATTTGTATCTCAAACCATTCCCCCGAAGCTTTTCAGCATCTCCCTCTGTACAGGATTCCCTGTCTCCTGGGAAGGAGTCCAAAGGTGACTAGTACAAGGCAGGGACTGGAAGCTTCCTCAGTATCAGACCTTGGCTGATGCTGTCCTAGGACACTTCTTAGCCAGCTACAGAACTTAACTGGCAAGGGGAGCAAAGGGCCTAAAATACAGTTAATAAATGACAACAATTAGAATATCTAGCTCTTGATTTTGGGAAGAGCTGCACAGAGGAAATAGCTCCAATAAATACAATTTTTTATACTTTATCTGTAAGTTGAAACTTAATACACAACCTTAGAAAACTCAGGCAGGAGCCTTTAAAAACTCAGTGTTGGTAGTCAGTTTAACACCCTTGCTTCTATTGTTTTGAGCTTTGATAAATACATTCCTTTTGGGTCAAAGCTCTCCATGCTTAGTTCTAGATCAAAGGCCAACTTTTGTGTTTTAAAGATCAAGTGAAATGAGTTTTCAGCTGTGAATTATTCAAAAGTCGGAGTAGGAAGGAAAGAGATTTAATGTGATAAAGAAATGTTGCCTTCTGGTTACTAAAAATTTCTGATCAACTTCAGCCATCTTTTCAAAAGTCTGCTTGGACTGAGGAGAATCAGCTCTCAGTGTCTCCTTATTCACTCTGACTGGTTAAGGTTTGAGAGACATTCTCTTCAGAGATTTTTGTAGCTTTATTGGGGTAGGTGTGAATGTGCCACAAAGAACTGGGGAGCAGATTTTGCACAGTGAGCACTCCTGCACTGAGCTTATCTGCATAAAAGAGAATCTGGAGATAGAAACCAAGTAGCTCCTTCCTCAAGATGGTGCAAAAGCTCTCCCATCTCAGCATCTCTGCAGTTGTGTGAAGAAGAAGGTATGGGAGAAATATGAATGCCCCCTAAACCAAACAAGCTGAATGTGTGGAAATTGGTGAAGTTCTGTGGGTCATGTTCCTCTACTGCTAACTTGGATCTGGCTTTGCATGGCACTCTGCAAGGTAAACCTCCACTGATACTGTAATTTGCTCTTTGCATATACCATCAAGTATACAGGATATGAAACGTGGAAGAATCAGAGATGCAGTAACACCTCTAAGTTAAAGAGTTTTAATACTGAGCTAAAGTTAGAATTGCACCCCTGGTTTCGTAGTTGCCCTCAGTTCTTTCACCAATGAATTACTCTGTGTCTCTTCTGCATACTTGGCTGAAGACTCAGAACTCCTACAAACTGTAGGAGATACTGGGCCTGAGTCAGCAGCATGCCTTTGGCCTTGTTACACAGGCTGGCTGAGAAGCAGAAAAATATGCAAAGCAGATAGAATCATAGAATAGTTTAGGCTGGAAAAGAACTTTAAGATCATTAAGTCCAACTGTTAACCCAACACTGACAAGTCCTCTGCTAAACCATGTCCCTCAGCACCACATCTCCACAGCTTTTAAATCTCTCCAGGGATGGGGACTCCATCATTTCCCTTGGCAGCCTGGGCCAGGGCTTTACAATCCTTTTGGGAAGAAATTTTTCCTAATATCCAACCTAGACCTCCCCTGGCAACACTTGAGGCCATTTCCTCTTGTTCCTTGGGAGAAGAGCCCGACCCCCAGCTGGCTCTAAACTCCATTCAGAGAGTTGTTGAGAGTGAGAAGGTCTCCCCTGAACCTCCTTTTCTCCGGGTAAGATCAGTATATTTTACCATATGTGCAAGAGCCCAGATACCTTCACATAAAAAGCCTTAGGGATAAGTGTCATTTGGAATTTAGACCCAGTCTGAAATAGCCAAAACCTTTTAGGTAATATAATGAGTCATGGCTAATGACTTTGCCAAAGACCTCATGCACCCATCTCTAAAGGGCAGGCACCATCTTCAGTGTACCGGGTACCTGTGCCTTTAAAGGTGCTGACATTCACTTCACCTCCCTGGAATGCAGTGTCAGATAACCAGGCCTCTGCTGAACAATAGCTAGGGAGCTGACAGACTTCCAGAGGAGTGAGCTGGGTTTGCATTGGGCTTTTTCCATAAGATCTTTGGGAAAGGTACACCCTGATCCAAGAAAGAGAGCAAGCAATTATAACTGCCCTCAGTCATGGGTACAGCAAACAGATGGGAGAGTGGGTGACAAGCTCAGCTCCAGTGGGTTTCTGATCTTAAAATTTACTCTGAAAGTGACATTGGGGAGGATTTCTTCGGTCTGTCTTTTGTTCACTTTATAAACAAGCAAAAAAAAAACCCCAAACAAGCAAAAATAGAAGTTTTTCCTTGAACTACCAAGTGCGCCTGTTCCCCACAGAGGCTGAAGTCAAACAGGGTTCCTCCTGAGTCATGCTTCATAGACAACCACTGAGGATGTGTGACACTCATTTAACCCTCTCCGTGATGGAAACTATCAACTCTGTGGCACTGCTCTTACTAGAAAGTCACTCACATGGCTGCACACCCCTGCAGCCATTTCTGAAGTACACTTCATCCATCTGAAGAACTCCAGGAATGGTTTGAGGTAACTTAACTGGAACCCTGCAGAGACATTCAGAGTGTCACAATGTTTAACAGTTACCGTCACCATTAGAAATATCAAGCTGGCACTAGCGTGAAATAGTCTAACCATTAAAAATGATCAGAGGCTTTTCATATCACAAGTTGATTTTCTGTCCTGTTCTTCTTCAGACTTAGGGAAAGCTCACTCTAGTATTTCTTCCATTATTTTCCAGGATTTTCTACTTTTTGTATGGTAAATAGCAAGGAATGACCAAAAAAAGCTCAGGATGTTACTTATCTGAACTCAAAAGCTGCAAAAGGTTCCTGTTCTCATCTGGACACTCCTCTTGTAGTGGCTGCACAACCTACTCGTCCCATAATTTTCCATCACTGAAAGGCTTCACTTCCCACCTTCTGGTGTCTGTAAGGAAAGTACTGGGCAAGACACAGAACCTTGTTAAAGTCACGCTATAAAATAAAGGGTCTGTGGCTTTGTAGCCAATTCTCTGTGCAAGAATCACTGTGCTGAGTTGTCAGTGATGGCCATGATTGTCACATTATGCAAATGAGGGTCTGTCTGGAGTTGTGTGGTTAGAATATATGATTCCAAAAAATAAAGTTCTTATTGTTACTAAATTGTTAAATGTCTAGATCTGAAATTTAACTGCTATTTTAGTTTGGACTAGAGTTTCCATAATCTCACTTTCTTTCTAGAGGGGAAAACTAGATTGATTAATGGAACTTATATTTACAGAGTTTCATTTAATAATACCTTTGCACAGTTATTTGGTTTGCAAATAACGTAGAATATATGGATATATGTTTAGGGCTTTTCATATATATATATGAACCAAAAAGCTGGTTTCATTGACTTGATTTTTACTGGTTTTCCTTCTTCCTGAAATTAGGACACTGAATCCAGATGCCTTCACAGAGCAAACTGACTTGAGCAGCTTTTTTAGTCCTCTGTATAAAGCCCCATCAGGAGTCAGTCTCCACTGAGAGAGAAACTCAAGCCCTTGCTCCCAGCTGATAACAGGAGAACATGTAGCCAAGGCCTCCTCCCATCTCACCACATAAAAAGAGGTACTAAACATCAAGGATCCAGTTTCAACCACAAAGCAGGTGTTATCAACACCAAGGAGTGTCTTTATTCTCATCCTGGCTCTTGACCTGTATCATGAAGGTAAATATGCTTTATGGCTGCTTTTCCTACATATGTCTGTTGTATAGGATAAGCAAGAATGAACAGCCGTGGAAGTCTAAAGACCTTGTTCTGTTGGAATCCTGGCCTAACTATGTATGTGACTCTTTATGCAACATAGTCTTCAATGAAACTTCTGCTTACTTAAAAGGTACGTACACAGCAAGTACACATTTTTCAAGATCCTGGTTATCTATCTATCTATCTATCTATCTATCTATCTATCTATCTATTTTTAGTGCTGCTCCATACAGTTGGGATGGTGTGTTGACCGCTTCGATAGTATAACATCGAATACTATATTATTTAATTATGTTATTGATGGCATCACAGAGAATTCATCCATGGTTACTTGATGATGGATGTCTGAGGCAAAACCCCAGAATTTACTCCCACAAGTCCATATCTCAACTCAATTGTAAATGTTGGCTCAGAGGACTCTGGCATCCTCTCCCTGGTTCTGCCTCTGCTGAGATGCTGAATTGCTATTAGGACAGTTGATGAAGCCCAACAATTTTGTGCTTCCTGCTGCACCCGTGGATGAACTCATGACACCCTAGCTCACCTAGAATTATCAGAATCATCAGATTAGTCTGATCATCAGTTTTATGAAGTAAACAAAATGAAAGAGTTCTTTTTCTCCAAAATGATACTATTTCTGCATTGTCTTAGGCTATCATTTTTAGACCCAGCCCTGAACCAGATGTACCAAAACACCTAGTTTGCTCTTTAGTAATCTGCTGTGGCTGTTCTCTTTTAAGAAAGAGAGAGGCTGGTGAAAATTCTAAGTGATGTAATAGTCACATGGGAGTTCACTCCCCTGCTCAGATTTGGTTCCTGGTTTTCAGTGTCTCCATCTATAAAGCAATATATATTACACGGAGATATCAAGGGTGCTGAGAACCTATGTAAGAAAGGCAAATAAAATGTTAAATATTGCATCACCTTAGAATATCAAAGTGGCCACATACAGTAATTTCTCTAAGAAATCCAGGATGTTGTTATTTTGCTTTTAATTTTGTTGAGTGTTAACCCACAAGAATGAGAGGATAAGGCATTCTTCAGTCAATAGGGAGAATTCAGTTAAGTCCATCAGAAGATAAGAGTGATGTAAAAAGAGACCAGATAGGGTAGCCTACTTTGATTCTGAAAAAAAAAAATCATCTTTAAGCACTGGAATAAATTATATAATCTAAAAATCAATTTATTTGTAATAACATATTTGCTCATTGTAGTACTGGTGTATTAACTGTAGCCAGGATCCTTATTCGCTACAGACATCCAGGCATCTGCTTGTCTGCACTGTCCAAGTCTGTATACCTGCTATTTTGAAAGCACTTGCCTCCTTTGGGCTTGGGTTTATGATCTGGACAAGCAACCATAAACCATACCCAAAAATAGGGAGAAAGAAGCCAAGTAAAAATACTGTAACAACACTCAAGAAGCAAGTTCAAGTCAATAACAGGAAGGTATTGCTAGGAAATGGAGCTCCTTGAAAATATTGTTTGCATATATAATGTTTTTTTAATCACCAAACCTATTACAGCTAATTCAGATAATTTACCTGCACATGAACAGTTAGGTCAAAGGAAGGACAAAGTTTATGTAATAAATGAGTGTGCAGTCTGTGGATAAGCTCAGATGATGGTACATAAGAAGTAAGGGGTATAATTATTTACTTATGTGAAGGAAACACTTATGAAAGTAGCTATTTAAGCTTTTTGGCTGACGGATAAATGACAGACACATTGCCAGCTATGATTTGGAACTGCATTTAAAAAGCGTGTCAATGAAACCACATACTGAGCACAACAGCAGTCTAGCTCCGAGATCTGAGTCTGGTTAACATTTGACAGACACGTCATTTTCTCTCCCTGTGAAACCAGAGAGAGAGGCAATCACATCCTCCTCAGCCTACAGAACAATACTCACATTGAAGGAATTAATGTAAAATGGTTTGGCTCTGCTAATCCTGGCACACTCCATGCTCAGAGAGACAAGATCTTCCAGAAAGTAACCCAAATAAAAAAAATGAGAGTCCACTTCTTTCCACAGAGACCCCAAATTTAGATACTGCAAGTCAGGCAGCATGGATACTTTCATCCCCTCTCATCATTAAGGTTGCTGTCTTTGAACTTAAGGAACTGAATAAAAACCTTTGGATTTGAACATAAATTATCTATGCCTTCCACAATTACCTCCATATCATATGTTTGAAAATCTGCCTTGTCCACAATGCAGATTCCTAGATGAATGTTTTTTACCATGTCCAAAACCAGAAAGAATAAGTCAATGAAGTCAGGAGCAACTGCTAGGGACATGTCAAAGTAGGTAGGAAACAATCTTTCTTTAGAGATTAGTTGAAAAGAAACTTTTATTACTGGCAGCTGCACAGCACACAGATTGGGGTTTGAATAAAATGCACTTGCATTTGGGAATAAAACAGAGGAATTTATGTTTACTCTAATGCATAGGACTCGCTGTATGCCTTACAAATATTTACATGCTGAAAGCTTAAGGCTTTTTGGGTGTTCTGCTCTCATGGACTCGCTCCTCCGTATTTCTTGGTGACAGAAATGCAAGAAGTTGATGAACCATGACGAATAGTGGTAACTCAGTCCTTACTGTTAAATCGTCTAAGCAGCACCCCATTTTCTTTCTATAACTGCCTTAGACTACAATTCCTAGAATGTCTGACTGCATCTTCTGCCCAGCACAAATGTTTCTGCACCATGCATCAGAAAATGCACTGCCGTGTACATTCAAAACTGTATACAAACATATGCCACACTTAAAATCTCTTTTAGCAAAGTACCTTATTAAATAGGATGTAGTGCATACCCTGAAATGATACTTTGGGTCTGAATGTATATGGGCTTGTATTGTGGCCATTCATACTTGCCCATGGAGGATTCTCCCTACACAGGGAAAAGCCCTGCTGACAGAGCCTGGTGTGGGCTCCCACATTGCCTGTCTGGGTGTCAGATCTGCTTTTCAATGCTAATGACATCCAGGGTTGGGCTGACCTCAAGAGCCTCCTTGGTGGTAAATAGTCCATAGCTGCTTCCAGTTCCCCAGAGACCGGCCCACTCTCAGCTCAAGGACTTTATGCCTTGAGCCCTTTCTCCAAGCCCCATGGACCAAGCAGAGAGCTTCCTGAGACAGCTTTAATACTGCTGAGCTCTCCGACAACTACTGTGTTAGCTCACACTCTCTGACATCATCTGTGTACATCCTGAATGTTAGAAAACAGCAAAACATAAATAGCTGTCTCCGTTTAAGGCTCAGGGGAAGCCCTGCAGAATAGAATTTGTTTCACCCCTCTCCCCCTCCCTCTTCCCTCCTGGGGGAGGAAAAAAAGGACCTTACACAAAGTTGGAAGTTAAGACTACAATTTTAACAGGGAACAAAAAGGTACTAAGGGAAGGGGAGTACACAGAGATAATAAGAGGAGGTGTATATACAAATATATACAAAACCCAGTCTCGGATGACGCTGGATTCTCCGAACCACGTGAAAAGTCAGACCCAGCTGTGCGAAGTGCGGTCCCTGCAGGAATCCCAGAGAGAAAGGGATGAATGGAACTTCCTGTGTCCTTTTATAGAATGTGGCGGGAAGGGGCATGGAATAGCTGCTGCACCTGTCCCCCTCCAAACCTTAAACCACAACAATAACAGATCAGAAACTCCCTTAACAAATCAACATTATTGTTTTACCAATTAAAAAAAACCCAACAAAACAAAAAATCAAAGAAAACAAAAACCAATAAGTCAATAGGCACTGGGCAAATTGACTCATCATTAAGCCATGGTTGTCATGGAAGAATGATCTCAAACACTTTCCAGTAGGTGTATCAGGCTGATGGCCCACAGCAGGAAGAGAAAGTTAAGGTTTTGGGTCATTGAAGGAAAAACCTTGATGAGAACAACTCTATGGAAAAGTTGCATCACTATGGGAGTGTAGCAAGTTTTTCTCTTTAACTGTGTTTGACACAATGAGACATTGAAGCATCACAACAGTACAGTAAGACAGTAGTTCCTAACCTGTGTTATTCAGTGTCAGGGGTAAATAATATCAGTTTTCTTGTGTTTCCTTGTAAGAGTTTGCTAATTGGGACAACGAGAATGAAGGGTTAACCACTGTTGTGCTGGTTCAGCCATTGTCATTTTATGCTGCCATCGGTTGCCGGATCACACAGGCCAATGCTGAACTCACCAACATCTCCTCGGAAGTCTTCTTTCAAACAATCCTGCCATAGGTTCCTGTGGGCCCAGCTCCTCCACTGCCCACAGTGATACTAGTAATGCCCGCTGGACATAATGGACAGAGGTGGCTCCCTCAGTGGCCCTTCACATGGAAGAATACCATTGAGGGAGCTCAGCAAGATGCAACCAGCCCCAACAGAAGCCACACCCAACAGGAAGCTCCTCTGACTGATCAGCTCCTGGTTGATACAGTCCTGGCCTCATCCACCACCCCAACCACGACCACGTGGTTGAGGGTGGAGCCACAGAGACACAGGTGGGCCAGGTTCTGCCTCTGGAACCTGAAGCCAGTGGGGAAAACAAGACATTCTGCTAGGTTGTGACTCATCCACAGGTCAACTCCAACTTGGGGCCCACAACTCAGGCCTAAGCACTTCAACCATGAACCAGGAGGAACAAGGAGAAGCCAGAGGAACTGTGATACAAAGAGTAACTGAAAAATCAGAGGATGAGAATACAGCAGGAGATCACACAGGGTGGTTTTATATAGTCTCTTCCCAGTTTGTGCCACAGCAGCCCACTGAAGGCAGAACACATCCTGCATCAGTGTGAAGTGGCATCACCAACAGCTGGCAGAATGGCTTCAGACTGGCTGCCCAAGTGTTGAATTAGTGGAGAAAATATGAACACTGAATATAATCTGTGCCAGGGAAATTGGCTAATAATACATAATTTGCCCAAAGCAATTTTAGCATGCAATTAATAAAATAAAAACATAGAAGCTTCTTTATGTGGTGAAGAAATCTGATGGATGACGTTACTTGTTCTGTTCAAGATCTCTCCTTTACGGTTATTTTACTTTGCATTTGTTACTTGTGAACAGATAGAGAAGCTGCCTTTTAAAAATTTGTTTTCAAGCTATTTCAGTGTTACACATGATCTATATATTCAATGTATTGGCAGACCAGTGTTCTTCTCTCCAAGTGTTCTGCTATTCCACAGTAAGACCACTGCTTTATCTGTTTTTCCCGGATTAACACTTTCTTGGCAGCAAACCATTAAGCCTGCCAAAATGTAGACAAATAACCAGATGAGGACAGGAGTTGAGCATTTACCACCAAGCTACATGAACTTTACTCCCTGAAGGCTGCAGGAGGAGGAGCAGTTTAGTGAGCTAGCTGTGTGTGGGATGGGCAGTCTGAACACTGGGCTCTGCTGCTGACTCATCACATCACATCACATTTGGCAAATAACTGCCTCAATGCACTTGTTTTTTCTTCCATGGAGCCATCACACTCTATTGTAGATGCTCATTGCCATAGTTACAGATCCTAGAAAAGTGAGGATGGACAATTTCTCAATCAGATAAACTGGCAATCTTTCATTTTGCTCTCTGCTATGGGAAGAAAGGGCCAGAAGTGATAAAAAATTAAAAAGTAAGTTCAAACAAGGTAATTCAGCTCCTTAGTATCAGAAATCAGATTTATTCCAATTGCATACCATGAAAGAATAAGGTAACCTGAGACCTCCTCACCAAAGGCTGGGTGGAAGCTGGTGGCCCATATTCATCCTAAGCAGCGCTGGTAGTTGCAGTTGTGTGTGTCAAATGAGCCATCGTAGTTTGGAAAATCTGACCCATGAGGAGATTATTGTCAGCAATGACCTGCTGTCAAGCAGTCTATTCTTATTTATTCCACTAAAGTCAACCTTGCTGACACAAGCCATTTCTGAAGGCAATCTTCTGTGTTTGTGCCTGTCCTGTTACTAGGTTACTAGACAGTGACATGTCTCTGTTTTTTTGTAAATCCCCATTCTTGCTCTTAGAAGTCTGGTCACACAGATCCATTGTAGAACAGACCTATTTGCCTCTTTGATTTCTATTTACTTACCCCTAACCTTTCCCATCTATTCTTTACGTTTTGATGAACTCTCCTTGCCTCCTTTCCCAAGCCCTGCTGTAAGATAAATAGAGGATTCAGACTATTTGGTTTTGAGTGGTGCCAAGGTCTGCACTCTCAGCAGCATGCTGATCGTGACTGCAATTCCTAGCTTGCAGGGACTTGGGATCCAGTTACATTTGCTGGCGTCAAGCAGACTCTACACACCACTGTAAAATATTGAATCTAAAAATAAAAGTGAGACAAAGTATGAAACCAAAGGGAGCAGGATATTAAAATTCCAGGAAAACTGCAGAAAAGTTTGGAAGAAGCACATAGGCAGTCTCAGGGAAGAACATGAATGTATTGGGGCTGTTTAAAACAAGCCTATGGGTTTGCCTTTTTTAGCTCTGTCACCCATGTGACGCTCAAGAGTTCAGCCCGCAGGTCCAGGTATTTCTGCCAACAGAAAGAATGTGTGAGAGCCTTTTGGAAAGGCGAATCATTCCAACAGCTCAGCCTCTTGCCTTTTCTCTCCCTGAGAACTGTTAACCCCAGGTTTGGGTTTGCACTGGGCTCCCGGCTCAGCCTTTGGATTTCTCCTTTGGATCAAACTGCTGCCAATGATGCTGGTGGGCTTGCTGCAGGTAGGAAGAGGTTTCAGTCTCTGGTGAGTCTCCGGGGGGACAGGCTGAGGGGGGAATATGATTTTCATAGCTTTTGCAATGCTTTTAACTGCACAGTGACATATGGAAGATGAGTGAATCTGTGAATCCAGACTAAAGGGTTGGGATTAAATACTTGCTGGACCTGCTTCACTAGGTTAAATTAGTTTGAGATAAGATAGAAAAGTTCAAGTGCTATTACTAAGGGGCATTTTATGACTCTCATATAAAGAATTTGGTGGGACTTTCCTCATTTTCTGAGGAAAAATCTAATAATCTTTGAAATTGTCTTTTTCTATTTAAATATTAAACTTTACCAAATACACAGTTGCCTTTTTAAGTGCAACATGCATTGTGATTGTCCTTCCCTGACCAGCATGATTCCATTTTAGGGTTTCAAACTGCCTGTGTTTTAGCTGTTTGTAAAAATTCTCTCTGGTTTTAATTGAGATCTATTTGCAGAAGACTCTCTTTCTGCCTCCTTTTTGATGCTTTGAAATTAAACCCATGATGACTGTGGAACTGAGGTTTAAAAGTAGATCTGTATTTGCATAACAATGTATTATGTGTACACAATACTTGAGCTCCATGGCTGCCCATCATTGCAGCAGTAGTCTGTCTGCAGTGGTAGCTCCCTGGGAGTTTGCAGATAGGTCAGAAGTTTCCAAACGATGATTGAGATGATACATATTGCAGATTGCATTTTGCAAGTATGCCATGGTTTAGTCATGGGACTTATTAGCATTTGTGAGAGCTGTGAAGTTCTGCTCCCTCAGACTAAACTGAAAATTCTACCTGGAAAAGCCCTGTTTCATGTTGCTGAGATATTGCAACGTCTTGTCCTACCTCTTGCTTCAGTTCCTTAATGCATTGCTGCAATAGAGTCTATGGCAGCGGCTGACACAATAGGACTCAATACCTTCCTTCCTTGGCCTTGAGTCTTATGCAATTTTTAGATTTGCTTTGATTCATGATCTTAAGTGCAGGAGCTCACATTGTGCTGTCTAAAGAAACATCAAAGTGATCTTCTGCCAGCATTACGTGCATGTTTAAAACTGTATGGGCATCTTTGTTGGACTTCCTTCTAATACTCTGAGACAAAACCTCTCTTGTCCCAAATGTGTGACCTTGAAAGCACTTCACATGCAGCATTTTAAGGAAGTTAAATGGGTTTTAATAGTATAGCTAAAATGAAATGTTCTAACAACATATAACAATTTAAGGACCCAATCCAAATATTTTGAAAACTGTACTGCTAATTTACATTTCTTCATTCCCCAAGAAATTTGGATCTATATATTTTAATTTACAGCAGAGAAAAAGCTAATGGAACCATCAGGTGGGCATTTCAAGCTCTTTCACCATGTCTCAGGCTACATGTGCTCTAAACAAAAACTGCCTAAAAATAAATATGCAAAATGCCTGTTCATTCTGGATATGATCATGGCAGATTCCTTCATAGTTTTGCAGCACTTGAAGTTGACTGTTTAATAACTGATGACGTGCACCTTGCAGTGAGAGATTTTGAGAGCACAAAGGAACGGAACACGTGGCTCTGTTATCCTACACAACTCACCATGTCACTGAGTCTGATTTAGTGTAACTCAGGGCAGAGTTTGTGTGAGGACTCACAGCCATTATGAAATAGTCAGAAGGAGAAGGCAGGACCTGAACCCTGCAGAACCAGGCACTGTACCCATAAAACAGAGGTTCATCTTCTTGCTGGGCTTCCATGACACTTCATCTAGGCATTGTTTCAGCTATAGAACATGTCATTTGAAGCCTCTATGTAATAAAAATGAGTGAATAGCCTGAATTTCTTATTAGAACAGAAAACTGTCAAACTCACCCCCCAAGGATTTAAGTTTTACATTTTTTCCTAGATAGCTTGTGGTTTAATACATTTCAGCTGTTTATTTGGAATTCATTTTAAGGAAATAACAGTCATTCGTATCCTCTGATAGGAAAAAAAACCAAACAAGCTTTTTGATGACTGTCCAAAGTTGGACAATATCTGGCTGCAGGTCAGAAGTCACAAAAAAAAGCAGTAATATCCTCCTTTATCAAAGCTTATGTCAGCCAGGACATTCAGCACACAGGAAGGTCTGGAGTTTCTGCCTGACTCCTAAATTCTTCAGCTATCTCAGAATCATAACTTCTCTTAACTCAGTCATCTGTGCATCCAGTTTCTCTCCCTCTGCGTGCCCACATTCTTGTGAAATCCTTCCTCTCACTGCTCAGTAAAAAGAAGTTATTACCTGTGTTGTATGAAACCCTACCCTACCTTTTCTTACTGAAACAGAGGCCAAGACAAAAGATAGGGGACACAAAATATGAATTCCCCTTTTTCAAAATGGGGAACAGAAGTAGAGGCTCAGTGAGTTGCTCAAGGACACACGGTTTCCACCAGAGGAAGCTGTGAGTAGCACAGGGGAAGCAGGGTTCTGTACCAGAAATATCCAGACAGAATCCTGTGAAAATAAACCAATGTTTAGGAGTAGCAGGAAGATAAAGTTCTGAAGGAAGGTCAAGATCAGCAAAAAAGAAGTCACCCAGAGAGGTTGTGGATGCCCCTTCCCTGGAAGTGTTCAAGGCCAGGTTGAACAAGGCTTTGAGCAACCTGGCCTAGTGGGAATTGTCCCTGCCTATGGCAGGGGTTTGGAACTAGATGATGTTTAGTATGCCTTCCAACCCAGTCCATTCTATGATTCTATAAAAAATGAATTGTAGAAACTCGAAAGACGCTTAGCACAGTCCCAGATCTGTTTCAATGTAGTGAGCACACCATGTGATAGTAATATCATTTATCTTTCTTCATCTTATCTTCTTTCTGATGTACCCTTCTAAGTAAAGAGTAAATGTCTTCAGTCTCATGCAAAGTCAGGGTGCTGTGTTGTGCCTTTATCACGTCTCTGAAAGCACAAATGGTGATCAGAGGGTTGCTCTGGTGAACATGCAGAAGTTTCTTGAGAGGTTTGATGCAGATGTTTTAAGTTTCAGGTTTTCAACATTTAAACTCTCTCCACCGTGAGAAAGGATGATGGGCACAGTCTTGGTTCCTTGCAGCCCAGGCAGAAGCCCATGCTGTTAATTATTTCCATTTGCAAGGGACTGTAAATGAACAAGTGATTCAGCCTCTAAATAAAACTGGTTGATGTCCAGCAAGGGGAACTTCATCAGCCTACAAGATGTCAATAGACACATCCTTAACCAAAGCAACCAACTCATCAAATTTGAAGCACTTGCTTGAAAGGCTGGGTACACAACAGCTTCAAAGAAATAGCTGGAAAATGCTTAACAGAGTAAAGTTTACTATTTTTCCTTCTTTAGAGATTGATTGTTGATATTTTATCCACACATGATACCACCTTGGGGCAGAGACCCAGCATGAAAATTTACAGTCTAAATAATCTGTTGGCAAACTAATAAGCAACAGAAATCAGGATTTAATGTTTGTAAATGTCAGATGGGCATGGTTATCTATGTATGATGTGTCATGTCCTCAGACAACTTTACGATCTAGGTTAGTGTCTTTCTATGCTTCATGTAACTCCATTGATTTTTCTGTACTTTTCTTTTGGTTGTATGTAGCCACAAACACTTTAGAGAAGTCAGCTAAGTGTCTGTAAGTGGAGTTGTCCAGTGCAACCCAGGTGTCTCCACAGGCACGTTGTCTCATCGTCAGCAGTGGGTGACAGACCAGCTCCGAGAACAACGTAAATATGTGCACAGGCTGTACTGTGCCACCAATATTCTTTGGTTATTGGTTATTCATAGAAACATTAGTAATTCAAGATCTGCAGTGTTGAACGGTGTTTACTGACCTCTACACTAACCCTGCTGCCTCTATCTGTTGCTATACTTCAGTCCCACATAACCAGTATATCGGAGTTAAGACCAGCCCTCCAAAGACCTGGGTCATGACTCACTTTTACTGGTTTCTGAAGTCATTAACTAAGACAGTAGCAGAGTTCATTTTGTATGATGCCCTTTATTTTTTGCCTTGTTTTTAAGAATGATTACTGGAGCAAGTTGAATGTGTTGCGTCTTGAGTATTATTGAGGCTGGAAAGCAGGCAGAACAACCATGGAGTCAAACTTCTGGGCAGTTTTCCATATCTACAATAAAACTCTAGTCTCTAGCAAAGTTATCTAAGGAATCCAGGCTGAGAACAGCAAATGAAAAAGGAATGACATGGATAGGGCTGTGCTATAAGGAAAAAAAAGTGAAGCATTTAATGATTTTGGACAGCTGCCTGCACAGTTATATCACAGCATTGTTTTTATTCCTCAAAAAAATCTGAATCAACATACTGCCACTTCAGCAGCTACGTTCAGATTCTCATTCTCTAGCAAGCTGGGTAGATCAAAAGTGATCTTGGAGACTGATCAAAAGTTATTATCCTCATTCTTGCCCATCCATACTTGAAATAAACTCTGGTCCTCTAGCCAGGGTCCAAAATGCTGTATATACTTCCACCCAGTATCTTAATTACTTGGTGCCTCAGCTATGGTACAATTTGTTGAGTATTGTTCATGCTTCTTTAAGAAAAACTGTGCTTACTGTTTCAAATGGCAGAGTACATTTCAAAAAAACCCCAACCTCTATGAGCAACACAGTCAAAGCAGCTTCACTACAGATTTATATGGTCTCATCCATAAAGCACCTTTGCCCCCCACTGTAGTAAATATGGATATCTTAAGTGGGTTTGTCATTTCAGTGTCACCTCCATGGGGCAAAAGCCTCCTGTACTGTGGCTAATTCAGCTTTAGGTCGGTGGGGACTGGCCAGTCTGCTTCAGTAAAAAGCACAGTGTATAATGGTTGGTTTCCAAGTTCTTTCTTCCCTTCAGCTGTGGAATGAACATGGTTCCTCCTTCTGTCTTCAATTGCTGACTTCCAAGAAACTTGTAGAAATTTAATTCTTTTTAATACCTTGGCTCATGTCTCAAACATATTTGAAATTTGGAGCAAGAGACAGATTGAACTGTGACATAACCTTCCTTTCCTTCAGAAAGCAAGCTAATGAAGAGTGTTCCATGAAAAACCCCACGCCCAAATGACTAGAAGTGCTTTTTTTTTGCAAACACAGCCAAGCAACAACCCCTTCGCCCATTGTCCTTTCTCTTGGCAGTGGTACATGCTTGGGGTTGACAATGCAGCACATATTTTTTTCCATCTGCTTTGAAGAAGCAGTTTAGAAGTTAATCATAGAATCATTTTGGTTGGAAGAGACCTTTAAAATCATCAAGTCCAACTGTTAACCAAGCACTGCCAGGGCACCACTAAACCACGTCCCTCAGTAACACATCTCCATGACTTTGAAACCCCTCCAGGGATGAGGACTCTATCACTACCATGGACAGCCTGGGCCAGGCCTTGACAACCCTTTTAGTGAAGAGTTCATCATGCCCAAACTCAACCTAAACCTCCCCTGGTGCAACTTGAGGACATTTCCTCTTGTCCTATCATTTGTTCCTTGGGAGACAAGAGCATTATTTGGGAGAACATTAATGGAAATGCCAAGTTATATTCCCAACTTCAATTCAGTTGAATCCAAATCAGTAATAGACGACCACTAATCAGGCTGCAGGAGAAAGAATAACAAAAGGGAAATGTACTAAGGGTTTTTTTTTCCAGACTGTTAGGTCACTGTACTTTTTCCCTCTAAGCTCCAAGGCTGTACTGTACTGCATTTCCTTGGTGGATATCCCATACTGCTTCAAAATCTGAAGCAAAAAGATTGGGATGAGCATTCTCGACATTCATAGTATGTTAGATTAATATTGCTGGCTATCCACTCTGCATATCTCAGTGAGGTCAGCACACCCTCAGCTGTTAGCTAGTGTGATCCTGTTGTTGTAGTTGATGTGGTTGTACCTACTTCGTTTTTGAAACCTCAGTGCTGGTTTTTGCATGTTCCTGTAGTATGGGTTGTGCTGTGTGCTGGGGTGCTCTGTATTCCTTCCAGTACCTATCTCTAGGTGGGGGAACATTAGAATATTGACTGTACCTTTCCTACTGAGCACAAAGATACTGTATCATTCCTACTGGGAAAGCCAAACGAGGATCATGGCACAAGCAGTAGCTACATGCAAAGCCAAAGGGTGGACCAGCATTTGCAAGAAAATGAACTGTATTCCCTTTGCCGCTGAACTGAACCTTGCACAAAACCCTATTATATTTACGCAGTTCTCCCACAAAAGATGTGTTTTGCTTGATTTCCTTTTTAGTCATACTGCATTGGAAGTTTAGTTGAACACCTGTTCATTTTGATACTCAGAATTATATTAACTTTTACAATCAATTGAATACAAGTAGATTCAGTTTGATACATTTAATACTTGCTTTTTTTGATGCCAGGAGGTATACAGAAGGTGTCCCTGCTTAAAGAACATCATGCCTGAGGATCCTTAGCTTATCCCCTCCTTGGAATATTTCCAACCAGGGATTACTCTTTTCCCTTTCCTCAGATTTGGTGACAATCAGCTTTTGTTCCCCTGGAATGTATCAGGTAGCAGTAAGTTTTGAGGGGTTAAGACAGAAACCTTCTTTGCAGGCAACAGAGAAAGATTCCAGAATTCATGGAATCACAGAATGGTTTGGGTTAGAAGGGACCTTAAAGATCATCTAGTTCCAACTCCCTGGCATGGACAGAAACACCTCCCATTAGATCAGGTTACTCAAAGCCCTGTCCAACCTGGCCTTGAACATATCGAGGGATGGAGCATCTGCAATCTCCCTGGGCAACCAGTGCCAGCGTCTCACCACCCTCAGAGTGAAAAACTTCTTCCGAATTTCTAATCTAAATCTCCCCTCTTCCACTTTGAACCCATTGCTCCTTGTCCTATCACAACAAGCCCTTGTAAAAATATCCTTCCCAGATTTCTTGTAGGCCCCTTCAGATACTGGAGGGCCACAATGAGGTCTCCCCAGAGTCTTCTCTTCTCCAGGCTGAACAACCCCAACTCCCTCAGCCTGTCTTCACAGAAGATGGGTTCCAGGCCTCAGATCATCTTCGTGCCTCTCCTCTGGACCTGCTCCAACAGGTCCATGTCCTTCTTGTGTTGGGGGCTCCAGAGCTGGATGCAGTGCTCCAGGTGGGATCTCATCAGAGTAGAGGGGGAGAATGACCTCCCTTGACCTGTTGGCCATGCTGCTTTTGATGCAGCCCAGGATACAGCTGACTTTCTGGGCTGCACTTGCACATTGTTGACTCATGTTGAGCTTTTGATCAACCAGCACCCCCAAGTCTTTCTGAATTCTGTCACAAGGTTTTATTCTACTCCATCTTGTACACTCATTCACTTGCAGTACAAGAAGAAAACATAAGTAGTTCCATAAAGAATATGGAGTTTTAATGAACTGGAAGAACTCATCCCTCTGGTGCCCAAATACTCAAGTGTGTGAAATGATTGTTTGGTTAGGGGGAAAAAAAAAATCAAAAAATCAAAGTTTTGGCAAGCCCTGGTTTTGCCTGCCCCAAACACCAGGCAGACACCTGCACAAATATTGTTTGCACACAAATACAACTGTGTACACAGAGGTCTGGAAAAAAAATCTAAAAGCTGAACCACACTACAGAAGCCAAGCCCCAAATCTTCATCTTCTACAGTATTGGAAGATATTATTGAAACAGTGATAGTTTAAAGAAATTGCATTAAAGGGAAAAATAGAATAGAAATAGTTTTGCTAAATGATGACAGATTCACATCCTCTGACACTGGGACTTTACTGGCATTTTTAACTAGCTGACTGAATTCTATGCACAGGTATTTTTAGCTGTATCTGTAGGTTGTTTTCACTTTTGTAAAATGGCTACAGAGATACTTACAATCTTGTAAACTTTTCCACTGTGCCCACGTGCCTATCAAAACAGCACCATGCATGAAGAGTCACCTCCTAGAAACCCTTGACAACAAGCTGTCTGAAATGATGATTCTGCTTTATAATATCTACAATACTGCCAATGTCCTTTTCTCCTTCTAAAAATGGGGAACCTGCAGGTGGGCAACGCAGGACTTGAGCTGTTCCTAAGCAGACATCACAAAAGTGTCAAGTCATGCTGGAAGCTCTTCCAAGCCTGACATGTCATATCAGAGCCTGTCACTGAACCAGAGCTGGCTTCCCTCAGCTCACGTGTAGTGTATCATTTATTACCCAAGTGTGGGCTGAAATGGAGAAAAAATGCCTGAACTAAAACCATGAATTTATGGGTACCAGGGCAATATTTTTTTAAGCTGAGCTGAAATTCAGTCTTCCCAACCACTAGATTATTTTTTTCTCACTTTTATTTGAGTTACTTTATCCCATACATGGCAATAACTTTACTATTTTTACTAGGAAACTAGAATTTAATCTGTTTGCCTACCAATTCACTGGTACCTAAAAAAGCTGCATAAAAATGAGTCTTGTGAGGAGTGTCTGAGGGACCTGGAGTTGTTGAGCCTGGGGAAAAGGAGGCTCAGGAGAGACCTTGCTCTCAACAACTCCCTGAAAGGAGGTTGGAACCAAATGGTGTTGGTCTCTTCTCCCAAGGAACAAGTGACAGGGCAAGAGGAAACAGCTTCAAGTTGCACCAGAGGAAGTTTAGGTTGGACATGATTGACAATATCTTCCCTGAAAGGGTTGTCAAGCGCTAGCCCAGACTGCACAGGGCAGTGGACAGATGTACACCTGCAGTATTGAGGGGAGACCTACCAGCTGTACAAAGAAAGGGTTGTCCCAAAGCAGAACAATGCTTTACTGCAGCACACACAGGGCCTGGCTAATGACCAACTGCCAGTGAAAGGAGATGGTTTACTTGGAGAAGGCTGTGTGTTTCTAGTGCAGTGTTATCTCTCCCAGTAGAGCAGATGGGTAAAGTTTTAGGGAAACATTCCATCTCCCCACAAGAAAATTGACTTTCTTTCTACCCAAAGCTCGTGTGTATTGTGTGAAAATCCTTGTTTATCTTTCTCCTATACTGTTCTCAGGATTCTTGTCTCCTTTCCCACATGTGGAACAAGGCAGAGGCCCTAGTGAAAGAATGGGCACGATAATAAAAAACAGAAGGAAGACAGCAACCTCTTTGCCTCTCTCTTACCTGCTGCTTGAGATGCCCACAGGAAGGAGAGGCTATAGGTATAGGAACAGCTGAAGGAACAGCAGGTAGGACAAATTCACTGTTTCTCAAAATGAGCAAAAGTGAATAAGAGGCAGTATTTTAATTCAAGCCTTTGTGTGGTTGGTGGGGTTTTTTGCTACCATAGACCCATTATCACTCCATGCTAATTTGCATTTAATACTGCAGCCTCCTCCTCACTTTTAAAAGTCAATATGCATTGACCTTTAACAGCTAGATATATCCATAGCAAAATCTTTTCAAATGGCAACAGTGGAAGATACTTCATTGTAATGCATTTCCCTCAATGCAAAGTGCTAAATGCAAAATAAAAAGAATAATCCTGATTTTGCAAAACGGAGAAGAAAAAGTGGGTCAAGCCCAAGTGTACTCCTTGCTGATCTCTTGAATTGCTGAGCACCTGAAGCTTGTGGGTAGCAGCAGCAATTGCTTGTTGAGGTTCTTCTTGCCTTATTAAATCAAGTCAATACTTGCTCAATGATCAGAATCTCTCTCAGCTTCCCTCTTGTGCTGGAGCTCAGGGGAGGAGACTTGCACATAGACTTTGCTGTTCTTAGAAGAATTAATAAGCAGTATAAAAACGAAGCATGAGCGATCCATCTTGCTTGGGGCTATTATTGAAACCTGGTTACATGTAGAGTCATTCTCATTTGGTGATGGCAACTTCCAATCTGAACTCACCTGCAGCAGATGAGGAGTTCCTTGGGTGTATCAGATACTTCATTTACCTTTGGGCAGATACCAAGAAAAATTACAGGTTAGTTAGCTAGTTCAAAAGGGAAAAAAAATGCATTGCAATTAGAGAGCCCATGATAAGCAGGAGCCAAATCCCTGCCAAGCTGCATTCTGGGATGTTGGGATCTGTTCCCAATGCCAGCAGATGACATGCAGGAGAAGATGCAGTAAGTACAAGNTTTTTTTTTTAATCTGAGGGAAGATTGTAATCACTTTTTAATCAGAGATATTGTTTTCAAGGTGCAGAAGCAGCTCCAGTCTTCTTCAGATTGTATATTAAAGTTGGCTATACATTCATATATCCTGTTTTGTCAGGAGCAGGGCTTTCAACTTGTTGCTATGGTTTTGCTTTGAACAGTATATAATATATTGCTCACTAAGTACAAAAGTATATGGTTACTATCCTGAGAGGGCTAAGGTGCATTTAATATATCATAAATTGGTACTATGTTTGTTGTGAAAAGCATTTAAATACCAGAACTAATTTTACACATGAACTGGAGACAGCTCTGATTCTTTGTCTCCACAAGGTACATAAGAGACCTTTGTGACTGTTTTGTGTCCAGTTTGAATGTATTCAGCTCATACATTAAATACATACTATTTTGAAATACTTTATAAATGCAGAATGTGGTAATGCTGACTCGAGCAACCAGAACTCAGGGACTTAAACGATCCCTGCAGTTAGTTTGCAAATTAGTGGATGTGCAGCTTAACTGGCTATTTGATCTTTCTCTGCTCAGATTGACACTCTCATCAAGGTTTCCACCCATGTACTGTGAATGGTGAGTGATACTTTGGGAGTGTAGGGGCATGGAGAAGAGGGGATCTTGTAGCAATTTTACTCCTGTGAAAATACTACTAGATTTTATTACAAAAGTCAATGATCTTATGTACTGAGATTTGAAAAAAAATACTGATTTGATAATCATTCCTTTATCCTAGTGTATTTGAAGGAACCTGTGTCTGAAAGACTAGTAAGAATGCTCAAATTAATTATATGCTATTTTATTCTTTTTAACCTATTATTTTAGATTTACATAGGATTCAATTATTTAAAAAGGGTTCAAATCTGTCTGGAACCCAGATTAGCATTGTTTGGTGTAAGTGGGTGAATGCAAGGGAAATCACTTCCTTATCACTTCTCTATTCTATCAATAAAATTCTTTCTCTGAGCATGTTCTAATACACAGATCTCTGTGATCACATCAGGACAGTTAAAAGTATCCTGCTCCTATATTGTTTTTCACACTGTTGCTGCTTCCTACTGTACACAAGGAAATAGTAGCCAAGGGATGTAAGAGCGCAATGGAACCAGATGTGACTTGAGCATCTACTGCAGAGAGTGGCTGCGATATAAAGGAACCATTTCCTCTGGCTACAAAAGTGAGAGATGATAATAGCTACCTTTTTGCAGATAGGCAGCCCACAATTTCAAAATTGAGGTTATAATATCTGTCTTATTGGTTAATCACATATCCATTCACCAGAATGAAGTCGTGAGAGCCAGCTTAGAACAGTGCTGTGAAAAACAACCCCAAGCCTGAATCAATCCTACCTAACCCCCCTACCTCTGTCCCCCTGCCATCTTCCTGGGTTTAACTGCTCTCTCTGACCTTAGGAGTGAATGCCTCCCATCAAGGGTTTCCCAGCATCTTTATGAATCTGGTTTCTTTTCACAGCCTTTGTATTTGGATTCCTTCACATATTGCCAAAAGCTCATTGTCTTATCCTCAAAGTCTCAAGCCCCAAAATAAATGCCTTACCCACCTTTTTCTGGTTCTGTCTTTGACCCAACTCTCCTCCCAGTCACAGTGCTTCAGGGATGCCATGCCAGCCTCAGTTCCTTCAGCAGTATGCCAGCAATTAATATTGTTTAAAGAGCTGATGAATCTGTGAATTTCTAACTCCCATGAGTATATGCCGCTTCTATCCAAAGTTTATTTTCTAACCAGGGCTTGTGGAAAATTTATTATTTCACGGAAGAATTACTTGAATTCTTGAGTGCGGGCTAATGAAGAGCAACTGTTACATGAACCAGAACCAAGTTTTACACATTTAGGTCTTCATCAGAAACTTGAGCAATATTGTTTCTATAATTGTCTAGATGAAAATCTGGTTGTTTTAGCACTTTTTTAAAAGTTAAATAGATGCTGTGGTACATCATAACCACTCATATTCTGATCAGAGTCATTGTCAATACTGACTGAAATGTGTATCTGTTGACAAAGACACCAGAGGTGAACCATAGGGTCAGTGGGACCATCATTTTTTGATACAGAACTGGGTGAAATGAATGTTTTGTGCTTGAAGTATCAGTGCAGCCTTCACACTAACAGTTTTTATCCAGTGTTTGCCTCTCTTCCTGTTTTCCACACACACCACCCCTTTATATTATTTACCCTCAATTTATATGAAAAATGTCACTTGTACTATTACACCCTGCTCTTTTGATTATGGCCAACTGCATCAAGTCCCACCTTTGCATATCCTGTATCTCCAGGTATGAGTCAACGCACACTCAATAGAGATGTTTTGTCTTCAAAAGACAGGTTTTTTTACTCTTCTAGTCTCAATTTCACACTCATCTCCAACTACCAGCAAATTAAACTTATTTTTCTTAGTCAACAAGTGAAATGCAGCATTTCACAGCTATTTTCAACGCACTTGCAGAAATCTTAATCCAATATTGGTAACTTTTATATTGATGATGTGCTGATTTTAACAAAGGCCAGATGGGGAAGCAAAATCATCCTGGCCATGTTGACAGAGCGTTAGTGGTCCCTCTGATAGACTGTAGGAATAAGACATTGTATACTGAAGTCAGCCTTTAATTAAGGAGGGAAAAATTATTAAGAAACTTGGTATTTACAGTGTTGCTTACCTTTTTTACAGTAGCTTTTGTGCAAATGGTGACCAGAGGCTATCCAAGAAAAATGCATTTCAGAAATCTCAGTGCCAGTAACTATGCCCAGAGATTGAAATAACCAATAAATTCGGTTGGCAGCAACTTCTTGAACACTTCCTATATCATAAACATTAAACCTCTTAGATGTTGCACATGAGTTACTTGTAGAGGCTGTATCAACACTCCCAGCAAAGGTTGTATTAGAGGAAGGGTAGGCATGTCTGTCTTTAATATTATTACGTGTCTAAAGATCAATAAAACTAACTGGAGTCATCTTAAGCATAAATATTTACAGTAGCACCCAGGGAATATGTATATGTTAAAGTTATTCTAGGTTGGCATCTGTAATAACTTACCTTAACTGTTATTTTTACTTGTTCTACCTATACTAAAACTGGCATATTGTGATCAGATATTCTTTTGCAATGTAGCAGATACTGTATCTAGTGAGAAAAGTCTTGTTATGTATCTGGTTTGAAGCACAAAGATAATTCAAAACATCCAGATACTCTTATGTTCATATAATTTTCATGCTTGGAGTTCCATAAATTATCACTTGATGGGCCTTAAGATTCTGCTTCAGGGGAGTATGTTGGGTAAAATTAAAAGCAACTGAAGAAGTGAAGAATGAAATACAGCTTCCAATCTAACTGTAGTGTTCCAATATGGAATTGTCCACATAAACAGTAATTGCTTTCTAACAGGAAGAAAAATATGTTTAATCTCTTTTCAGAAAAAGTAGATATCAGTCATTCAGAATTTATTTATATGCAAAGATTGCTCATATCTAAATAGCAGCTGCTTTCAGAGGCAGTTTGATTACTTGCTATACTTTGAAAATAACTGCAAACCAGCAGAGAATGCTTACTTACATTTCTTTCAAGTTAATTACTTATGCAAAAAGTGCATCTGTTGGATGACACTGATGAAGCTCATGATTTTCAAATACTTCCTTGTCTTACACAGTGATTACTCAAAATGTATCTGTTCGGAAAGAGAACTCATCAAGAATCTTTCAACAAAGTGCTTTTTCATTGGAAAATAAGATTCAAAGCCAAAAGTTTTGCATGGAAATTGATTTATTTTGGTGAAGCTTTTATCAGGAAAGGTTTTCGTGTTCCAAGACAAACTTTCTAGTTTAGATGAGACATCCCTTCATTCCAAATGATCAAATAATGACAAAATCAGTTCCAGGATTTTGCTCCCATTCATGTGTATTTATACAAAGTAAAACAGTTCCATCAGGAGAGAGTGAAAGACTTCTTGAAAAAAAGCCCCCAAAGCTGGGTCTGGGTGTCCAGCTTGGTTAGGCAGAAGCTGAGGACCTGGCATGTAGATAAGAGACTTTATCTCTAGTGTTTGTTTAGTTAATTATCGACAAGCTTCAGAAATGATCTTGGCTTTATTCTCTAAAACTTCTTAGTGGGCTCTTCCCAAAACACTTCCACCCTGTGATTAAATCAATTCTAATCCAGAGAGAACTGATTACAGATCCCAAATACTGTTGCACTGTTACAGGACTCAGGCTAGGACACAGGAGATGTGCAATCCTTACTGCTTAAAGCAGCCTGATTTCTCCCTTCAGATAAAAGTAGTAGAAGAGGTAAATCTAGCTTTCTCTAAAGCCTTCTTGAGCCTTTGTACATAGCACCACAGCACTCCTCATTTTTCAAGGGTTTTCAGCTAGCTCTTTCTTTTCCCCTCACTGTCTAGTCTTGGAGGTATCACCAAAAATGAAAATTAAACCTTTTCCTTTTTTTTTGGGTGGGGAGGTGAGAACGGAGAATGAATAAAAACCAGACTCAACCTGTATCTTGTTTCCTGAATTCTTTTCCTATATCTTAATGGTTGAATTCTATGTTTGTGACTTCATGGGACTTTCTGTGCTTTAATTACTTCATCTTCAGCCAGCACTCCTTATACTAACTCTGTGTAGGCTCTCGGTGTGGAATAGCTAGAGGATATCTTTGACTCTGCAGAATTAACCTTAAGAAGCATAGGCTGGATCACAAAATATCCCGAGGAAGAAAACTTCCACAACAGCAACAACAAATCCAAGAAAAGCACCTGGAATGTGTGTGTATATCTATCTATTTGACTATCCTGAGCACTCTGAACTGGAGTCTGTGATGTTGCTGCATTTCCTAAATGTATAGAATGCAGTAGGCCTTTGGGGGTACAGAAACTTTTGAAACTGCCTGTAAATAAAGGCTCCCGGTAACGCTTCACACTCTGTTCCACCATCCTCTCTGCTTGCATCAGTTAGTGATCCACCTGACGAAAACATCCCTCATCAATATCTATGGTAGGCAGATTTTACTTAATCATAGGTTTGATGTCCTTATTTACGTTGTCCTCATTTACATTTCTGGTCCTTGTGGGTTGTGACACGCACCTGCTTTTACCACAGACTTGAGGTGGCTTCTGGACTGGAGTCCTCCAGTCAAACAGAGGAAACTCCAAGTGTTCTTCAGTTATATCAACCAGGAGATGATTAGTCTGTGTATGGCTTCTGTTGGAGCTGCTCACATCTTGCTGAGCTCTCTTGGTGGTGTCCTTCTATGTGAAGGGCCACTAAAGGAGCCGTCTCTGTCCATAGTGTCCAGCAGGCAATGCTGGCACCACAGTGGGCAGCAGAGGAGCTGGGCCCACATGAATCTATGGCAGAATTGTTTGAAAGAGGACTCCTGAGGGGATGTTGCTAAATTCAGCGTTGGCCTGTGTGAACAGGCAACTGATGGCAGCATAAAATGATGATGGCTGAACTGGCGTAACAGTACAGTAGGAAAGAAAGATAGGTCCATCTGCACGTGAAGCAATGACTTAGATGCTATATCCCAGGAGATGGGAGTAGCAGACAGTCAAAGGAGATTTCCACAGACAGGGCTGAAAATGGTGTGAGAGCAGGAGCGGATGGATTTCCAAAAGACTGGCAGGATCACAGGACAGATTCACCTAGAATCATGAGAATTAACAACACTGTACAGTCAAAAGTTCAAAGGAATTGATCAGGCTTGCTCCTCAAGCCATGATTGCTTTGTGCAGGAGCCGTATCACAAACAATATGTAGAAGAATTTCCCTTTGCAGGATTAAATACTGAGTTGTTGTTATATAACTGTCTTCAGGAGATCAGAACTTAATGCAAACGAAAACTTGTCTGCGGCCAGACAATTTAAGATAAGTTGTTACCACATAACTTTTTATTTTAAACTTCACATTGGAAGGCTTCATACATTTTCAAAATGCCTGATAATAAAAGCTTCCAATAATGCTTCCAGAACTCCTGGAATGTTATATCTCAACAGTGCCTAATTGTCAAAGTAAGAGAAAACTGCATGTCACAAGGCAGCTTGGAAACAAAGGCGTCATCACCTTTTGTTCTTCAGAGAATTTGCTCATTTGTGACAGCATTTGCTTTCGATACTTCTCAGACGTGATTTTGGACCAAATAGCCTCTATATGTCAGAGGAACAACTCAGGATCTTGGTAACTACTGCAACATGACTGGAGTGTTCATTTTCTTCCTTCTTTTACAGGCCTTGGGGCAATAGGGCTGCTAGCCAGAAAAGTGCCACATTCATAACATTATAATGTCATCACAGTATGCTGAGAAGCAAGCAAATCTTAGTTTTGATTCTGTTTGTTTTGGACAGCAAAAGCAGATTATTTATACAGCAAGCATGCTAGAGAAACTCTTCCTAGGTAGACATAGGAGATTTTACAGATGTCTGGAACAAATGTAGAAATGCTATGAGTGCTAAGAAGGCAAAAAATATTATGAAACCTAAATCAGAACCAGTTTTTCCTAGCAGAAAAGGGTACGTCTGTGTATATGTTTGAGAGCATGCCCTTCTATGGTGAGTTCTGTACTGGTTACAGAGAGTCTTTTTCCCTCTTTGTTCCCTCCCAGCCCATGGCAAAGAAGGGAGGCAGATGCCTCAGATGAAGAAGGACCATGTTATTTGCAGGTGAGACTTTCTCTTATAGTGTGAAGTTTACTGTACATGGACACCTACATCTGCTTGGCCCAGGAATGTCAGTGAGGTTTACTCCTGCCTGATGTCCATGGTACATTTTGCCTCTCATCACCCAGAAGTGGAGTAACACTTACATAGCTGATTTGTGGCTGAAGTGGGAACTTCATGCAGTAAATAGTTTTGTTTTCTATTCAAGTATGCTCTTTAGTCCTTCTTCCTGTTCAAAGTGTTAAAGGGGCTTTTTGTTCTTTTCCAAAGTCTCACAATTCATTAATACAGTTTGTTGATTTGGGGGTTTTTTTGGTATCTTTCCAGTGTTAGTAAGCACTAGAGATATTTCTTGTAGGTATTACAGTTATGTCCAATGCTAGCAGGAATTCTGGTGTATGAATATGTCCCTCATACAACCAATGTTGATTCCTCATGAACAGTTGAAAGAACAAGGGAAGCATGCCTGTTTCTATTTAAAGGGTAGAAAATCAAGGCATCAGGAGGCTATGGATGCTTACTGAACAACACATTTTCCAAATATGTTCCAAAATGCTAGAACTGAGTCCTCATTGCAGCAATGCCCAGGAGTCTTGTGATGTTTAGCTTATCTTTGCTTCATCCTTCCTTACTGAGGTATGGAAGGGTAAAGTAAGAGCAAAGAGCAAGACTGAAAACTGGAGACTAAAACTGCCTCTAAAGTCTCACAGAGACAAGCTCTGAGATTGCCTTTGCAGCATGATCTGCCTTCCAGAGGCTCCAAACCTCTTGGTGCTGCTTTGCGCACAGCTGGAGCATGTTCTGGTGAACATGCAATGGATTAGCAGCCTACAGCAGGGCAGTAGGTGTGGGTGAACAGCGGTGTTGTGCTCATAGCTGCTCTGGAGGTGGCTCTTTCAGAGCTCCTTAGACAGGGCCCAAGTACATGGACATGTGCAAAACTCACAGCAGAGCTGACAATTTCAGCTCGGTCTTTCTAGTTCAGTGTCACCAAGTCCTGTGATTTCCTTGAATCACGAGAATCTAGTCAGGGCTTGTGTCAGTCTTGTGACGGTACAAGAAGCTCCAGCCCTGCTGTGGATTTCAGCCCTCCACAGACCAGGACTCTTTTGAAATGCTGCTCCCCTCCTTTCTGCACTGAGAAGCAGCAGCAGTCAGGCCAGGACAGGGAGCAGCACCCTGTTAGAGAGAACAGTGGAATGTGGGGGTATGAAAGAGGTCTTGGAGTTGAGGTCAAATAAACTTAAGAATGGTGGATATGACATATCCACTCCCTTTTATCTTTCAGGGATAGCTGAGTTAGTAGAAACAAACAATCCTCCCCAAAGAACAGATCTAATCCTTAAACAGGATTTTTAAAATTATTATTTTTTATTATTATTTTGGTGTAATCATAGAATTGTCAGGGTCGGAAGGGACCTTAAAGATCATCTAGTTCCAACCCCTCTGCCATGGGCAGGGATGCCTCCCACTAGATCAGGTTACTCAGAGCCCCATCCAGCCTGGCCTTAAAAATTTCCAGGGATGGGACTTCCACCACCTCTCTGGGCAACCTGCGCCAGTGTCTCCCCACCCTCATGGGGAAGAACTTCTTCCTAACATCTAATCTGAATCTACCCACCTCTAGTTTTGACCCATTCCCCCTAGTCCTACCACTACTCGACATCCTAAAAAGTCCCTCCCCAGCTTTCTTGTAGGCCCCCTTAAGATACTGGAAGGCAGCAATAAGGTCCCCTTGGAGCCTTCTCTTCTCCAGACTGAACAACCCCAACTCTCTCAGTCTATCCTCATAGGAGAGGTGCTCCAGCCCTCTGATCATCCTCGTGGCCCTTCTTTGGACATGTTTCAGCACATCCATATCTTTCTTGTAATAGGGGCTCCAGAATTGGACGCAGTACTCCAGGTGGGGTCTCACAAGGGTGGAGTTTTGATTCAATGCTTGTGAAGCCACAGGTGTGGTCAACAATGGATATTCCCTGTTACTGCCTTGCTACTGCATAATTTTTCACAACTGATGGGCTTCCACTAATTTTGGCATTCTTGAAAATATCTTTGTTGTGTTTAACTAAGTCTCGGAGCCAACATTTAACGTCTGCTTAAAAATATTTCAATTACTCATATAAGTGACTTGACTAAATAGTTTCTGGTAGAGCCACAACCTGAGCCCTTCACTGCTTGAAATCCAGTGCCTTTGTAGTTGTTGCTCATTATAATCTACAATTTGCTATAATATTGTTGTATATATTTTTATTGTGCATTTTGTCTTAAACCCACATTATTTCCTTATTAACACCTGGCACTATGAATAGAATTAAAAGGCATAAAGCAGCACACTTGAATATTCAAGTACTCTAGAAAAAAAGAAAACTGGAAGTAATGGGGCTGGATAATAAGAGTAGCTCCAACAACCAGGAGCTCTGAAGCCCAGTGAGCCTATTGCTGAACTCCTTGATGGTGTTATGATGCAGTAGAAAGAGAAGAAAACACAGAATCTATTTATGGGCTAACTTAAATTCATGGAATCACGGAATGTTAGGAATTGGAAGGGACCTCGAAAGATCATCTAGTCCAGTCCCCCACCGGAGCAGGATCACCTAAACCAAGTTGCACAGGAACACATCCAGGTGGGCTTTAAATGTCTCCAGAAAAGGAGACTCCACAACCTCCCTGGGCAGCCTGTTCCAGTCCTCTGTCACCCTCACCGTGAAGAAGTTTCTTCTCATATTTAAGTGGAACCTCCTATGTTTCAGCTTACNTACCAACTCCTGGGGGACTCCACTAGATACAGGTCTCCAACTAGACTTTGCCCCATTGACTACTACTCTGTGACTTCTATCCTGCAGTCAGTTCACAATCCACCTCACTACCTGATCATCTAGACCACACTTCCTCAGTTTAGCTGCGAGGATACTATGGGAGACTGTATCAAAAGCTTTACGGAAGTCAAGGTAGACCACATCCACTGCTCTGCCATCATCTATCCACCTGGTTATATCCTCATAAAAGGCTAATTCAAGACCAGTTCTAAAAGATGGACCTGGCAGGTCATGTGCAGCTCGGAGCAGGGCCACTTTTTTGTTTTGTTTTCTTCTTAAAGGAGATTATAAACCTTTTTTGTCTTCTCTGGCCACATTCCATGGTGGAAGGAGCAATGTTCCTCTCATGTGGTCTGAAATACCCAGCCACTGGGCCGATGATCTCATGCACCAGGGCATATGGAACGATGCCTTGTGCTCACAGTAGTGTGTCAGCACACTGCATACACCTATTAATTTTCTTCAACCATTCACAGCTCAGCCCTGTGGTCTGTATTTTCCAATATATTCTAATGGAAATGTTGAAAGTTGTTTTCTTTCTGGCTTCCTTAGAAATGTTGTAGAATTACATTTTTAATAAGATCTCTTCAAAATACTTCAGACTTTGGAAAACCTTACCCTTGAGCCTACTACTCTAGGAGTGGGAGTGGAGGCTGGCAGAACTGAAGGGCAATTCACTGCCCTCTGTGCATCTCTGATTTCCTGAGTGCCTTTATTTACAAGAAGATATGGTAGAAAAGCAAGAGACCAAAAAATCCTTCATATTTGAGAAGTCACAAACCTTCTTCATGGAGACAGAACCTCATAATGTTGAGGATCTCACAAGTTGCCAGGGAAGTTGTGGATGCTCCATCACTGGATGTGTTCAAGACCAGGTTGGATGGGGCTTGAGCCCTAGTGGGAGGTGTCCCTGCCCATGGCAGGCGAGTTGGAACTATATGATCTTTAAGGTCCCTTTCAACTCAAACCATTCCATGCTCTATGAAATTAAGTGGCTATATGATAATGCATTTAATGCAGAGTACCTTTTCCAGATATGAATGTCTTATCTGTTACTTCTGTGCACTGTTATGCCAAGGTTAGTATAAGATTTTTTTACCATGGGCTACTGATGTAAGCATCAAATGCACACAGATGACGGCTGCTCTTGACAATCCAGTGCACTAGGGTTAACCCTTTTGTTGGTGTCTTTTTTTTTCTAGAGTTTCACTGACTATGATTTTTTTTCAATTTAAAAAAAGCAAGGATTTATTCCATGTTCACATTACATCACTCCATGTGACTCCTTCTGTGGTTATTTTTGTAGCCTGTGGTCATGTCGCTTATTTCCTAGAATCAGGATGATAAATTTTAACACTGAACTTTTATTTAGTTAGTGAACTTCTGTATTTTTTGACTGCAGAGTTCCTCATTTTACTTCTCTTTTGAGCCCAGCTTTTCTCTAAACTGTCTATTTAGTACATCGGGTGGAGCCCTCTATACTTTCTAGAATACCTGCATGGGAAAATGTTATTTCTCTTTCTTCTTCCCACCCCTCTTTTTGTCTTTGTTTGTTTGTTTGTTTGTTTTTGTGAGGAGTCTGAGATTACAATCCTGTGTGCTTTAAACTGTTTTTTTAAAAGTATGTTGCATATTTTAATGCTGCTTTGTTTTGCCAAGATAAGTGCTACATATAAACAAAACTTCTGAGACCACTATCTTTCTAAATGCTCTGTGTATCTAGATCCCAGAAGTTAACACCCCAGATGTCTCTTTAGCATATATCTGTCAAGGATTTTCAGGTTATTTGCAAAATTTTTGTAAATACCAAACAGCTTTTTAACCCTTCAAATTAAACCATATGGTATTTCTGATTTACTGTAAAAGCTTTTCTAAGTATTTTTGTGTCATATAGCTATTTTTTTTTCTCCAGTTTCTGGGTGTTGGCAAAACAAAGGTGTGTTTATGCTACTTGACTAAAAAGAGGTCAAGCAAGGCAAAACATGCATTCTCCACAAAATCTTCACAAACTGCTGAAGGAACAAGAGCATTGTTAAGTCTGAGCCATCATTTTTCTCAAAACCCTAGGCAGTTGTGGATGAGCAGATCAAGATTCTGACAACTATGGAGCATTCAGAGATTAGATCTGGATCTAAATCTTGTGTCCTAATTCCTTTTCAAACTAGGAGATGCAGATGATTGAAGTGCTGGGGCCTGG
>VYZX01010511.1:0-22783 GCA_013401335.1 Brachypteracias leptosomus
GCAGAGTGTATCCCTTAGATATCACATCCCATAATTTTTTCTAAGATCCTCCCACACCGATACACTAAACGCAACAGCAGGCAAAGCTTCAAATCCTTGTCTCTTGCTCCGTAGGAGCATTCGTTGTAACAGGGTTTCCCAAGTAGACAATACAATTGTCTCTTCCTCCCTTATATTTTGCCCCATTTTATTTCTGTTCCCTGTGGCTCACCTTATCAGGTGTTGAGAAAAAAAGGAAGAAAGAAAAGTCTGGTCCAGACACAGGCAGCTTCCCCCACTGTTTTAAAAGCTTCAGCGGGCTCCGTCCCCACTGCACGTCGACCTGCAGCTCTCCATAATCAGCTGCACATTGCCCTACTGCCCTCCACGGTTCGTGGACTATCCCGTATATTATCTCGTAGTAAACGTCCGGGTCACCGATTGTCGTGGTCGGGACGGACAAAGCGACAACAAATCTTAGCAAAAGCAACCAAACAAAAGCAGAAGCCTTTATTGTTCTCTTTCTCTCTATATTTATACTTTCTTTTCTCCTGGTTTTCCCCAGATATGTCTTTTCCCCATCGGTCCAAAGTTGTTATTATTCTTAGTCATTGGACAATATTTGCAGAGTTCATCACAACTCAACTTTTCTGCCACAAGGACACGTGCGCCTCAGTTTTCAGTCAACATCTCCTTAAACTTGTTTATCTCGCAGTTATTCTTGTTCTTGTTTATTCTCTCAAGGGTAGAATGGAATCCTCTCAAGGTCAAAGTTACCCTGTCCAAGGGCCTCAGTCCAGCTGAGATCCCCCACAGTCCAGCATCAATAACTCAGCAGCAGCAGTAGCAGCTGCAGCAAGTGTTTTTATTCCTGTGGCCCTCTGCCTCACACATGCCCTAATATGATCTCTACAGCTTTAACTTCCTCAGCAGAGTGAAGAGGCAGCCATTTCAAGTCAAGGAAAAGCCATGGCATGTCTATCTTGTTATATGAGATGGGTCAAAAGAACAAGCAAGCTTTCTTTCTCTATTTTTACCATAATCACCAGGCAGCACAGTTGCTATCTTAGTATATGCTACTGGAAGAATAGGTATTGAATGGCTCAGGAGATGATGACTTTCTATTGTAGAGTGTTACAGCATTAAGGCAAACAAAGTACTGCTTCCTACCTTCAGGGGTGCTTGGTTGCCCTCTTCTTCCAGATGGGACCAACAGTCTTGTGCACAGTTGTTTGTTATTTTTTTTTAATGCTCTATATAAAGACAAAGGAACATGCTACTTATAGAGCAGACAGAGAGGAGGTGTTAAATCTTTCAAACTGACAAAAGGTCAGACAACTCAGTGGAGAGGAAGAGAGGGACAGAGGAAGAGAACAGAGTAGAAGTGGCCGGCTGAAAGGCTTGGCAGCCTACCATATCTACAGATAGAGGACAAATTATGAAGCTGCAGATGTCCTGAATTTTTCATCAGCTACTGTCACTTGGTAAAGAAGATTGATGGTCTTAAAGTTTTTATGTAAATGTTGTTTAAGGAGAGACTGAGAGAGATATTAGACTGGATAACCTCGAGAGGTCCCTTCCACTCAGCAGTTTTGTGATTTAAAAAGCTGGATCACAGAGGACCAAAGATGTTTAGTCGTACGCAGCTATGTGAGTGAAGGATGGGGACAGAAGTGGCACAGGATGGAGACCAGACAAGAAATTGGATATCTTTTTCAAGCAAAGAAGTAAAGAAAAACCAAGAGCAGACAAGGAAACTGTTTGCAAGTTTCCTTGTGTTTTCAGAGGCATGTCTAGAAGAGATATTTTATGTGATCTTTTTAAAGATAGTAAGATACTCTTGAATTGTCAACAGATGAGCAATTGTGGAAGTACTCAGATCCCTGTCTGATGTCAGATGGCAAGGATTGCTCACCTTCCTTCAGCCTACCAAAATTAGTCATGAAGCTCCCTGTGACTTCATTGAAAGTAGTCTCAGCCCTCAAACACTTGAAAGCCTCCATCTTTCAATATGCTGATAAACTTAAAAAGTTATAAAAAGGCCAAGGAATGATATTTGATTTTTCAAGTTTAAAAAGTGTGAGTTTTTTAAAAAGAAACTATAACCAAAATGAAGATTCTTTCTTGCCTGTTGGGTTAAAAAAAGAGAAATCTTAAAACTCTCTCTGTCCATCCACCACTTTTTCTTCTTATCTTAAAAACAGCATTCCCTACCATACACACACAAATAGAATGAACACTTTATGTGACTATTGCCACTGGATCCATAAGATAAATTCATGTGGAAACAGCAGACTTCTGTGGGACAGATTCTGTGGGATGTATTTCCCAAACTCTCTACTCAACCAGGAACAAAACACCAAAGTGCTGCCCTGGCAGCTTCCATCTATTCCATCTATGCCATCTACGAAAGTGACCCAACCATTGACAGGTCAGGCACACATTAGCTCAAGGATGTTTCTAGAGGGGTCACGGTGTCACTATTTGCAAAAACAGATGGGATTGCAAAAGCAGATGAGATTACTGATTCATCAAATTCAGATCACTGCAAATTTGAGGAGCTGAACCTTGACAGCTTCTGTGTATGAGGTCTTCTTCAGACCTTCCAGTCAAAGTAGACTAGACATAGCCTATACATACCGACTGACATGATAATAAATGGAGATCATATTACAACAGTGTTTTTGATGGGAAGGAAAACCTCCTCTAAATGTAGTGCTGATTTCCATTTATCTTAATCACTGATACTTCAAGAACATGCACACTCATATAGTCAAGACTGCTAGTGTATCATTGGGCAGAAAACCAAGGCTAAGAGTTTTTTCAAAGCCTATTTTCACCATTATACTCCTTTCTCAACACAGACACCAAATTGATGACCAAATTGAAACTGAACACTTCAAAGGAACATCTAGGTCAAAAGAGTAAAAGCTACGTGTTAAAATGAAATCACATCATGAATGTTAAAAACAAATACATTATTCAAATAAAAAGTTTTTTTAAAAATCTAGGTAATTTGCAGTTAAATTTGCTTCTTATTGGACTCAAAAATTAAAATAGTCCAGTTGTACTCCATTGCTTCAAGTAATTTTTTCTTTTTAAGTTTATTGCTCATACCAGCTGTATGAAAAAAAAAAACAAACAGAAAACCCCCATCACAACTAGACTTCGTCAAAGAAAAAAAAAATCTCAAGACCACATAAGATCAAAACTTTAATCTCATGTTTAAAATAATTTGTTTCCATTACTCAGGGAGAGGGATCATATCTATATATTTTTCACTACAAAAAAACCATACTAACATACAGCACAAGGCTTTAGGTAACACGCTGACTGTTGTCACTGTCAGTGTCTATATATAGGTGTAGAAAGCTCCACTCTAAATATCTTTGCTATCTCAACTAAGGTTTCCTTACATTTTTCTGGGTTTCTTTTAGAGCTTGCCCTCATTTAGAGGATTGAGTTCTGGGTTTTTTTTTGTTTTGTTTTGTTTTTTAATATATATATTCAATGAGATAAAGGATTTCAGTAATGTCTCATCATCATCAGGGGCATTGAACTAATGGGCAAGATCACTGCCTGTCCTGCTCATATTTTTAGCAGGTTATATTTGATTTGACAGCATATAACATTGCTGTTACCAGCTTCTTGGCTGATTGCTTGACCTGGTTTCTAATCCAAGTAACCTTCCTGTGTCTTTCTCAAGCTGAGCAATGAGGATAGTATGCTCTGTGCCGTTTAATCACATCCTGTGATCCATCTTATCAGGCATATACATTGCAATCAGATGTCCAAAAAAGTATTTAGTTCAGAAATTTAACCAGAAACTGCTTGTATTTGTTTCAAATAATGGACCAATATCAAGAATATTTACTTGGAGATGTTATGAATATCACATTCATAATTCTTATGCTGTTTGGGAAGAATTAGCACCATTAACTTTTGCTACAGGCTTGTGATGTTGGTGGATTGCACTAGTGATTCATGAAGTAGCATTTGACTGCATTTGCCAACCGTTTGGCATTGAAATTTCCATCATCTCTGTTGTCCAGAGGCAGAGATTTAGATCAGTTTGCTTCCTGGTCTGGACATGTGAGTGTCTTTGAATGAGCATAGCCTATACATAAGCTCCTAAACAACTTAATTGGGAGCACAATGGGAGCATTGCATCAGGAACTCTAACAGTTTCCTCACATTTTTAAGTTGTTTTAGGCTGTTTTGTGGTTTTTTATTTCCCCTCATTTTACTGGAAGTCAGGATACTGTGGGGAACGTTGGGGATTGAGGCTGAAGCCAGGACACGCCAAGAGAACAAACAGCAGTGAGTCGGGGTAGGTGAGAGGACTAACTGGCAGGGTAAGTAATTTCTGAAGCTTTCAGCAACTGGAAACAGTTTCAAAACTGTTAAGCTTCACATTATTCATTTTTATATGCTGCTGTAGTTACACTGAGCCCTTCTCATCACCCTCTGTATTTTTAATACCTTCTGGCAATGTGATAACTCTTGATCACTCCCTCAACCTTTGCAGACTGAAAAAAAAATATTCAGAATATGAAACCTTTACACAGTTTTCAACAGGTATTGATAAAAATAAGGTACTTACAAAACTGAGACATTAAGATGTTCCTGACGTGTTCTCCAAGGAAAGCAGAATTCTTTTAACGGGAGAGGAGTTTCCATTTCACAAAATCCTTGAGCCTGCAAGAACTTCACTGTAACATTGGATATTGTAAGCTCAGATCTCTTGGCCTAGACAAATAAATGGTGATATTTAATAGACATATCAAAGAATTGCAGTTCTTGGGGGAAAATTCAATGTCTCAGATAATAAATCAAAGGCAAAAAAGATTAAAGATAAATAAGGACAATATCGCACCTTTACACTTCATCTTTCTTGCTACCCCAAGAAAACCAGGAGGAAGTTATCCCTCATGCATTCTGAAAACTAATTAAAAGCAGCAATGTCACCCATAGTTTAATTAGCAGTGTACTCCATGTAACATTGCAGAGGTGGATGCTACAGACCCCAGGTTTTTGCTAAGATATTTGCTGCATTACTCTATTATAATCTTCTGTACCCCCATTGATTTCAGCATAACTAGAATATAAAGATGACTCAGATCCACTGCTTTTGTGTCAGAGAAGATGGCATGGAGACATCTAGGAGCAGTAGAGCATACACTTATTTAAACTCCTTTTGTCCTTGGAGCAAAGCATTGATTAAAAAATAAGACTCATTCTGAAGAGCTCTGATCAGAGATCATAGCTTAATGGATGAAAAAACATACCTTTTCTAAGTAGCTTAAATGCAGTCTTTTGAAGGAAATGTGCTATCTCCTCTCAGATATGATGGCATGGCACAATCACAGCAAGATGACAGCAGAAGCCTGACATTTGAAGTGCCAAAATAGGGGTGGTTTTGAAGCTGAAGTTGGCGTTAAGAGTCTACGGAGATTCAGCATTTTAGGATCTCCAAGAAGTTGCTGAAAGGGGATTTGAGGACGTGTTTCACTGCTTTGTTGTTCTTCATTACACTGCATTAATTCACAACTTCCAATAGTAATTTTTGGGAGTACCAAGAAATAAGTACTTTCTATTTTGTGCTTAGAAAATTATTATTCCCTAGGAATAGATCAGAAAAGACCATGACTCACTCCTACTCCTATCTAGTGCTGAGTGTTGAGTACTTCACAGGGTAGCAGAGCAACTTCTCTTAATTCCTGCCATCTCATGGACTGAAGGAACTAATGATCCCTCTACTCTCATCTCGTGAGATGGTCTTTTGGACTGAATTAAGCTGGAGTAACTAAAGGTCTTATATTTCTTAGAGAGTTTCAGCCCTCATGTGGAATGAGCTAAATAACTATTGCAGACTACCTGAAATCAGCATTAATGTGTAAACCTCAAGAGCACAGACATGAAAGTGCATGAAAACACAGACAGTAAGAAAGTGCTTTGAAGCTCCAGCAGCTCGAAAACAGAAAAAAAAAATATTTTTTTTTGAAGTGACATCCTTGATCCCTAATGCTTTCTGCAGAAGAGAGACATTGAAGAGTTCTTGGCACTGACACCATCTGGATCTTAATGAGCTGATGAGAAGTTTCAGCCTAATTTGGGAAAGGAAGAACTAGAAGAGAGTTGGACCCAGCAGGAGAGGGTACCNACCATATTCCCTAGCGCTACAGCCTCAGGATGCTGGAAGTACAATTATGGGAAGGAATAAAAGGTGAGTTAAAAAAGAGCCCACAGACCTTTTGCCTCCTATTATTCTCCTTTGTCACCTCTTGCCCCTTTCTCATGTCACCTGGGTTTAAAAAAATCCCATAAAAACAAGCTTGAATAGCTGTACTTCCCTTCTACCCCTTCTTTTTTCCTCTTTTGCTAGCTTTGTTCTGCCCTACTATAAGAAAAGGTAAAACATAAAAAATAAACCAGCAACACATTTAACCAACACTGGTATAGTTCAACACCTGCATCACTCTGCAAGCTCATACAAAACATCCAACCGCCATTTCCCATAAAATAAAGTGCACTTTTTATTTGTTTGGAGTAGGAGGTTACAGAGTAGTGCATTAGTCCAAGAAATCTTACATGTCACAAAACAACTTTCTTTGTGAAGGCTGTTGCAAAATATGCTGAAGAAGTTTGGGAAGATCTAATCTAGATTTTAATTTACTGCCCCTTAACAGGACATCATGTACAGGCCGAGATGCAGAAAAAATCATGTGTGCACATTCTTAGTCAATGACCAATGCAATAAAATTATTTCATTTAGCCTGCATTACATTGCTTTTGGCAGGGCCTATGGGTGTTCCATAGGCAGCTACCGTACCTCTGCTAACTCACAGTATCTTGATAAGCTGCATTATCTGGGTTGTGTGGCTGAGGCTGAGATAGCAAATGTGCAAAGAGATCTTCTGGGAACCTACATACCTCCCCAAGAGCATGATGAGATTAAGCAGGATGGTTATTCCCATCTAGCTGCTTGAGAATTGTTACAAAACCAGCTTATTCTCCAGAGACTGTTCCTCAGCCAGTTTCTTCCTGAGGAAAAGCACTGGAAGGAACCCTTTTTCTATGTCAGAGCCATTGCAAAGTTGTAAGGGATGCAGACCCTCCATATCAATTGTGAATAATTTGTCAAAAGCCTGAACTGAGGAGCCAGCCTCTATTTCCTGAAGAAAGGTAAAGCAGTCTTTTGCTCCCAGTTACCAAAGTAACACAATCAAAACCCTACAGCTGAAATGAACTATTAATTTGTCAGTGATCTAAGTGATCAGATATTATGAACAGGTGAAATCCCACTGATAATTGATTCTCTAACAGCAAGCAACAAGTGATGAGAAAAACACACATTGTCACTTCTACTTGAAAAATAGCTCAGCAGAGAAAGACCAACACCTACTGCCTACGTGCAACCTGTGCTCTGACCATGGCAGAAATCCATGGGGGTGGACAATGGCTAGAAAGGGAATGAACAGTGCAGTGAGTCCTCTCCACCACTGTATCTCATTGCCAGACCTTCTGGGATAACTCAAAGGTTTGTCTGACTTGCTGTGGAGTCTTCACAGCAAANTTGTGCTTAGAAAATTATTATTCCCTAGGAATAGATCAGAAAAGACCATGACTCACTCCTACTCCTATCTAGTGCTGAGTGTTGAGTACTTCACAGGGTAGCAGAGCAACTTCTCTTAATTCCTGCCATCTCATGGACTGAAGGAACTAATGATCCCTCTACTCTCATCTCGTGAGATGGTCTTTTGGACTGAATTAAGCTGGAGTAACTAAAGGTCTTATATTTCTTAGAGAGTTTCAGCCCTCATGTGGAATGAGCTAAATAACTATTGCAGACTACCTGAAATCAGCATTAATGTGTAAACCTCAAGAGCACAGACATGAAAGTGCATGAAAACACAGACAGTAAGAAAGTGCTTTGAAGCTCCAGCAGCTCGAAAACAGAAAAAAAAAATATTTTTTTTTGAAGTGACATCCTTGATCCCTAATGCTTTCTGCAGAAGAGAGACATTGAAGAGTTCTTGGCACTGACACCATCTGGATCTTAATGAGCTGATGAGAAGTTTCAGCCTAATTTGGGAAAGGAAGAACTAGAAGAGAGTTGGACCCAGCAGGAGAGGGTACCTTCCAGTCTTGATTGAAAAGCCAACCTAGATGTCCCAGTAGAAGGAAACCTTCCTGTTTCTCTGCACATCACTTCTTTGCAGTGTTTGGCAAAACATATCACCTTATCAACAGGAAAGAAAAAGGGGAAGAGGAGGAAGAAGCTANGCACATTCTTAGTCAATGACCAATGCAATAAAATTATTTCATTTAGCCTGCATTACATTGCTTTTGGCAGGGCCTATGGGTGTTCCATAGGCAGCTACCGTACCTCTGCTAACTCACAGTATCTTGATAAGCTGCATTATCTGGGTTGTGTGGCTGAGGCTGAGATAGCAAATGTGCAAAGAGATCTTCTGGGAACCTACATACCTCCCCAAGAGCATGATGAGATTAAGCAGGATGGTTATTCCCATCTAGCTGCTTGAGAATTGTTACAAAACCAGCTTATTCTCCAGAGACTGTTCCTCAGCCAGTTTCTTCCTGAGGAAAAGCACTGGAAGGAACCCTTTTTCTATGTCAGAGCCATTGCAAAGTTGTAAGGGATGCAGACCCTCCATATCAATTGTGAATAATTTGTCAAAAGCCTGAACTGAGGAGCCAGCCTCTATTTCCTGAAGAAAGGTAAAGCAGTCTTTTGCTCCCAGTTACCAAAGTAACACAATCAAAACCCTACAGCTGAAATGAACTATTAATTTGTCAGTGATCTAAGTGATCAGATATTATGAACAGGTGAAATCCCACTGATAATTGATTCTCTAACAGCAAGCAACAAGTGATGAGAAAAACACACATTGTCACTTCTACTTGAAAAATAGCTCAGCAGAGAAAGACCAACACCTACTGCCTACGTGCAACCTGTGCTCTGACCATGGCAGAAATCCATGGGGGTGGACAATGGCTAGAAAGGGAATGAACAGTGCAGTGAGTCCTCTCCACCACTGTATCTCATTGCCAGACCTTCTGGGATAACTCAAAGGTTTGTCTGACTTGCTGTGGAGTCTTCACAGCAAACTTCGAGCTGATAGTGAAGTTTATGTATAGACTATGCTGAAGTAAATCAATTACAGGGCTAATGATTATTGGCAAGAATGAATATGAATTAATGGCCTGTCTACATGACCTGCTGATTCATTACTAGATCATACATCAAATATTTTAGGTTCAGGGAAAACATTGGTAGAAACAACTTGATAGAGCTGAGTGGGATTTTGCTGTATGCAGTGCCCTCTGTGCTGGATATAGTCATTTGGTAAGGACAACACATTCCATAATTAGGGTTTAAAAGGCAATTTGTGATCTAGGATGGCGTGATCAGTCAGAGCAAATACAGGACACTGCACATCTGCTCTTAAAAGTAGTTTATGCCTTTATACTGTAACTTAGTATGTGTGGGTCTGTCCTCTGGTGATTGCCTAGCTTGAGCCTTTTCCTCCAGAGGTAACAGCCCAAGGACTTAAGGTTTTAGGGTCCCAAACCATGACCCAAAACAAGGTTAAGTGTGTTTCAGCCAGCTCTCAACATAACCAACATAAAACAGAGGTTGCTTTAGGGTACAAAAAACCAAACCTTGGTCTTTAATTATCCACCAGCACTGTTCCTTGCCACCTTCTGCTGTAACTCTGAAACAAATGCTATCCAATTTCATTAGTACTGGGGTGACATTTACTCCTTTTACAACTATCTACTCTGCAAACAAAGGAGGAAAGATGTTTAAAAGCTTTTTTGCCGGATGAGTTGTTGAGTCTGTTGTCCCTGTTGCAACACATAATTTTTAAAAGGGACAGTTCTCGTCTCTAAAAGCCCCGTAGTTAAAAAAAAGAAAACAGCTTCACCACTCTGAAGATGGAATTAGGAATGCAGTAACACGATTGTATTCAGTGCACAGCTCCAAAGTGTATATTGCTTGGATTTTGACCTTTTAAAACTCCGTTAAGCTATATAAATACAGTAGAAAAGAATTTGTACTGCTCATAAACAGTTTGCTAGAATTTGTCTGAGGAGAACCAGCACTCCTCCCTCATGCAATACTGCCAGTGATCAGACAATGACAAAGCCTCTTTATTGATCTACACAGAACAGATAGACCATGGAAATTGTGTTATAACCCCCTTCCCCTTTACTTTAATATCTGTTTGACTTAATCTTGATTCTGGGGCAGCCACTCAATAGTGCAAAACATCTTCCCAAATAATTAACTTAGAAACTGAATTAACTCATTTGCTATTAAGGCTTGGCTTGTTCCCACAATGAGGAGAAGGACAAAGGAATGCTTCTGTACATCTCCCATGACATCATAGCCTTTCCATGTTTAAATTATGTGCCTTCTGCTTTACTGTAGCAGCTTTTTATTTTGTTTCTTCAAATAAACATTTCTCTGTTGCATTAGAAAGAATGAATAGTTTGGTAATCAAAGGGCCAGATGCAAAAGTGTTTTTATGAAGTAGCTGAATTATTTCCTGTAGATAAATCACCTGGAACATGACCTTTTCTACCCCCATTCACCCATCTAACTTCTATTGAAAGTGTCCACTGTTCCCAAATATTTGCCAGATAATTGATGATGAGCAAGTAAGCCAACATTGCTCCCAGATTACAGTCCTACACCTGATGAAATGCAACAGTTTCAGAGTGATCAATGTATGCACATGGATTTTAATAAAAATCTAAATCTTTTCAACCTATACAGAAATACTATCCAGGAAGCCAAGGATTCCAGGGTTCATGGGTTTCTCCACTAATTTTTCCTGCTTATTCATCATATGCTACAACCAGTTTCTTCCTAGGTCTTTTTGGTAGTGTGTTAAGTTTTCGGCATCCTTCCTGGGACAGTAAACAAATGAATAAACTAAGAATCAATTAAAAAAAGATGTATTTCCAGACCAATAGTTCTGTGTCAAAATTGGACCCATATCATTAAACAAAAAAAAGAAGCTTCAATTAGAAAAAGCAAAATCCAAAACCAATCCTTACTGAAAGTCTTCACACAAGTATAGTGACCGTACCACATTCGTTTGACCAAAATATTTGAGCATCTTTTTTTTTGCTTTAGGCAACCTGCTTTGATTAAATCTGTGAGTAGGTGAATCATATTTAGGCAGACCTCTGTAGAAATGCACTTAGCATGCAATGGATGAAAAACTGGACAAACAGAAGTCCCAACAGGAATCTGCTTGCGCAACCAAGAGTGAACTCAGCCTTTCTTCAAATCATACCTTCTCAGCCAAGACCAAGTGTGAGAGTTGTACTACTTTCCTTGGCCTTACATTCATCCCAGAGCTGGCAGCACAACTGAAGCATAGATGATGATGCTTAGATGCTTAGGTATTACCAAACCCTACCTGGATAGGAGGGAATTGGTAAGGAAATAATACACATTCATCCAGGTGTATATATTAAGTGTGATTTTGGCTGATCTCTTAAGGATAGTAAGCAATTTATGCATCCTTTATATTTATTTGTAGCAGGCCCAAGTGTCCAGCAACACACACAGGTGTGAAAGGAAAGGGAAGTGGCTCCAGTTTGGATGTGCTTCTCAGATTCTGAGTCATTATATGTGCAGCTAACCAAAAGTGCTCAGAGCACAGCTCCTGGAAAGGCTAAAGAAAGGGGAGGTGACTCAGTTTATTTTCTCCAGTTATTTAGGCTCACATCTGAATTTGGTTCAAGTTCTAGTGCCCGAAAGGTACAAGACATGCTACACAGCCACCCTAAACCAACTGAACCCCTCCATCCACTCCACACAGCCCACGGCAGAGAGCTACCAGCTCTTCCTCACCTCTCCCACTCAGACTGAGATGCAGCGCTCTCCTTTGCTATTGCAGAGCAGACAGCACCTAACTTTTCTAGGCATCCTTCTTCCAGCTGCATACTCTTGTAGAGTCACACTGCAAGATGGCCTTGATTTAGGGACTGTGTTTCCCTATCCTGTTAAAACTACTGCTTGGTAGTACTATGGTAGTTCCCTGCTGCACCTCCCTAGTAAGCTTTCTAGCTAGATTCTTTGAAGCAAACCAGTGGAGCCACATTGATTTCAACAGGAGTCTGCTGGTTTTATCAACAGAAGTCATATTTCCTCTGTCTACACATTGCTGAATGGCTTCCTTTTTTTTATACTGGCAAGTTACAAAACACTGTTTGCAATTATGCATTTCTATCACAACATGCAGACATAGGAAATTAGTCTTCTGAGGCTCTCCCTTAGTTCCCCCCCCTCACCCCTCTCAGTCCTTGAGAAGGCCATTTGAACATGCAATATTAATCATCTGCTGTGCAATAATCTTGGAAAAATGTCATATATCCTGGCAAATTGCAGGGCCTCCAGAGAAACCGACTGCCTCTGAAAGAACAGCTCTCATCCATTATCAGGTGGCGATGAACGCAGTTCCCCACTTACTTGCGCCATCAGCATGCAAACAGCAACTCAATCTATTTGTGAGAAATGGGAGGAAATGATCTGTATTAATAAATGGCAAGAGCGTGAGATCACACAATTTCAGAAAATAAGATCAAAACCACTGAACTCTCTTCATTGTCTCATTTGATACCCTCTCTTTGCTGTAAATGCAGCACTGGGAGTAATTAAGCTTCTGAAAGAAGTTTCATAGTGAAGCCACATCACCTAAATCAATTAAGATAAATATTTTGTGCATATTGTCATCTGCCTTCATTAGTGTTTAAAGGTCAAAGAAACATTTCACTAGAAAAAGAAAAAAATAAGTAAACTGCGGTACACTCCTGGGGTATGTCTGCATACAAAGAGTCACTGTTCAAGCAAATGAACATGCAGAGTACCATACATCTGGATGACAAATACTGTGCAAATTACTTACTGTACTCTGCTAGTTCAGTCTGGAAACCTCAGAGGGTAAAGTCTTCATAAGCTGTGTGCTATAGGACAATGAAGAGGTACACTGCCCTCATCTCAAACTGCTCACAATCTGATCACACTAGTGGACAAAAAAGAGGAGTCAAAGAAGACTTCAGTGGTGGTAATAGGATGAGGATTAGCAAGCAATGAACTCAGCTAGCCCCTACTGAGAGTATTGTACAAATGTAAAACACTGCTACTAAAATGAAAAAGCTCTATAACTGAAAAAAACCCAATCAATCAAACAACAAACAAACCACTGAAAGGAAAATTTCAATTACATGAAAATGCATCTAAAATTCCGCATACCTCTCCTTTGCTCCTCCCTCCCACTGTATTTCATGCTGGGAAGACACTATCATTTGAGATCTGCTTTCACCAGATTTTGTTTGGTAGATTGTTTTAGCATGGATAAAAGAGTCAGTGGTGGAATCAAGTTTTAAAACAGTTCTTCACTTGCTTTTATCAGCATACTTTAAAGAATGTAATTAAACTTCAGCAATAATGCCCCCTTAATTATAGCTACAATCCCCTCAGAGGTATAGGAAAGCACATTTATCTTTCCAAGTCCTGAAGAGCACTAAGTGATGGAGCTCATACAAAGAGGTGTCACATAGATTCCTACTTATTTTTATTCAGTCAACTTTGCTTCTCTGGATCATGGCTTAGAGAGGTGTACACTTTTCTAGGTTAAAAACTGGCTGGCTGGCCAAGCCCAGAGAGTAGTAGAAAATGGAGTTAAATCCAGTTGGAGGTCAGTCACAAGCAGAGTCCCTCAGGTTTGAGTTCCGGGGCATCATCAAGATAGTTCGAGTTGATCCCAGTGGCAAAATTAAGACACAACTGAGGTCAGATGTCACCCACACATCAAGCTTTATTATGGCTAGAAAACGCCGAGTCCTAACTGCAATAAGATAGGAAGGAACCATAGACAGAAAGTAAGTTTGAGGAGATAGAAAGAAAGTTTGATGCAGAATTATGAAAGTTAGCAAGGAATAGTCACTACCATGGATCCAGCAGTGTCTCGTTGAATCGGTTTCTCCATCGGTGGCAGCAACACTCCCCAGTCAGCAGAGGAGGTGGGTAGCATTCCCCAGTCAGCGGGGGAAGCATTCCCCAGTCAGCGGGGGAAGTGTTCCACCTGATGTCTGTATCTTTGTCTTTTTATTGACCCAGGCTCCTCCTTTTTCTTGAATTATTTTTTGAATTCCTGGAACTCTTTAACACAGTCTCCTCCCTTCAAGTATATCTTATGCGCATGTGTTATTTTACCTTCTGGGGTCCCTGGGGGTCCCACATGCCTGGTCTTCCTCCTTTGCAAGTCTTCATCACTGTGTCCTGACCCTGACCCTGCTATGCACTATGGTGCAGCAGCTATACACAATGACATGCAAAAATCAGTTCCTCAAGTTTGGAGGATGTGGTGGTTACCGTACCCGGGACAGATAGTCTTGTTTCTAAGGCAACAGAGCTTTAGCTTAACAGCATCAAGGTTTGTTCAGGCCTTGTGGTTTCAGAGTTTGTCTAAGCCTTGCACTTTTGTAGAAAAAGTGACAAAACAATGTTGAGACATATCAGCAACTTTGTTCGGTCTCTCACATGGGGCCAGTCTTGTTAATATCTTTATCAATTATCTGGATGAGGGGATCAAGTACACCCTCAGTAAATTTGCAGGTGACACCAAATTGAGTGGGAATGTTGATCTACTCGAGGGTAGGAAAGCTCTGCAAAGGGATCTGGACAGACTGGATCGATGGGCTGAGGCTAATTGTATGAGGTTTAACAAAGCCAAGTGCTGGGTCCTGCACTTTGGTCATAACAATTCCATGCAGCGCTATAGGCTTGAGGAAACATGGCTGGAGAGCTGCCTGGCAGAAAAGGATCTGGAGTTGCTGGTGGACAGCCAGCTGAACATGAGTCAGCAGTGTGCCCAGGTGGCCAAGAAGACCAACAGCATCCTGGCCTGTATCAGAAATGGTATGACCAGCAGGAGTAGGGAGGTGACTGTGCCCCTGTACTCAGCACTTGTGAGACCACACCATGAGTACTGTGTCCAGTTTTGGGTGCCACAGTATAAGAAGGACATTGAGTCCAGAAACAGGCAATCCAGCCCGTGAGGGTCTGGAGAACATGTCTTATAAAGATCAGCTGAGGAAACTGTAGTTGTTTAATCTGAAGAAGGGGAGGCCGAGGGAAGACCTTATTACTCTCTACAACTACCTGAAAGGGGGTTGTAGTGAGGCTGGTGTTGGTCTCTTCTCCTAAATAACTAGTGATAGGATGAGAGGAAATGGNGTAATTTGGGAGCAACTTATCCTCGGGGGAAGCAAAGTGACTTTTTCTCTCTGACATTCAGCTTGGGTATTTGAGCAGCTATAGTTATCACCTGATGTTAACAAGCTAAGGGGAGGGGGAATCTGCCTGGTAGAATGTGATAGAAAAAGACCATTTTTAAGGAAGCAGCAGACTGAACAAACATCACATAAAACCATGCATATTTCTATCATATTTTCTTAGGGTGTAAAGTTTTTTTAAGTCAGTAAATGGAAACCAACAGACCAAGGGAATCAGGCCCTCCAGACTTCTCATAACTTGAAAGCAATGTGTTTTGGAGTGGATGTTAAAATATTCTGCTCACTACTGTCAGGTAGTTTCAGAGCAGTTAAAATGCTTTCACCTGCAGTCGTTTTAACTTACCTCAGATCCTTTCTTGTACTTTTTACAAAGGGCCTGCTGGGTGCACAGCCTGACCAGTTCAGATTTTAAGAATCACCTCTCACAAGGATGCTACTAGGTCCTCATTCTGCATCTTCAAATTGGAGTAGAGAGGCTTGGAACAAGTCATATCCGTCAGGACTGATCTCCATTTTAGAAAACATTGTAATCAATGCTACATTGCATGTATCTGGCAATGGGAGAAGTCAGACATGGTTTTTCACTTTTTCCCAGCAGAGAAGGAAGCATTTTTAAATCAAAACATTTCATGGGAGGATGTCAATTTCAGCTTATTTTTTTGACAAGAAATATTTAAGCAAACCATTTCTATTTTCTTGTTTTGTTTTGATAAGGCATGTATGTTTCATTTCAACAATGTGAATGAGTTTTGTTTCTCCTTTTCCAGTTCTGTCCATTTCAGCTTGCATGGCATAATAAAATATGCATGATAATATTGAATTTACATACCTCCTTTATTATACATATCCAGCATATAATTTTGATAATAAATGATGTAGTTTGGCTATTATGAAAATGAAACATTTTTATCTTACTAAATGGAATGTTTTCACACTACTTAAGGGAATGGAATACAACCCATCAAGATAAGTAATTTCTGAAAGTTCAGAATTCATTTTCTCCAGCATTTTTGCTCTGTGACCTTCCTTTCACTAGCATTCTGTGAAAAACACTGGTTCTGCCGGTGGATCACATTCCTCAGGTCAGTTTGAACCATGTCTTTGCCCTTGTTTGAATTCAATAGTATGTACCATTGCCTGTGCTTTTCCCATAGTTTTTCCCATAATAGCTAATTCTTGGCACTCCCTCATCAGAGGTCATATCTTCTCCTCCTCAATGGGTAAATATGATCTAAAATGCCAGCTGAAATTCTAGGTACATGAGCACAGATACAGAAAGGGATTGCATGGACATCCACCCTATGTGATGCTGTTCCCATTGTGTCCTTGCAAATCAGAGCTGCCTTCTCTGAGCCACCTACTAGGTGGATTTGTAACCTGGGAAATATTTCAGATTTGGGGTCTTAATTACTCAAAATTAATAAAATTAAGACAAATACATTCAGCACATAACTGTTCAGTAAAAGATGTGATGAAACAGAATTTAATACCTCTCTACTAACATGAAGTCAGAAAAATATTTAAGATAGTAGCATGAAACTTCACAGCTCTATCAACAGAAAGGATGAAGAGGTGAACAGCTCTTGGTGGTTTGAATAAATGATCTTAATCTTGCTAACTTAAAATTAAAGGAAAGTCATAGCTCATGCTTGGGAAAAGATGCTTGGTTTTACTTCTTTTGGTCTTCTTTGCTAACTACTGTAAAGATAAAAGCCCACTTCTCATTAATATCCTGATCTTTTTCTTTATGAATGCATTTTGATTATACATAATATTGTCCTATAAAATTATATTTCCTAATCAGTAACAACCACAGAAATAATTTCAAAGTACCTTTTTAATCCAGCCCTAGTTTGATTTCACTCAGTATCAGCATAAGCATGCCACTTAGCATGTGTTTTGGTTCCAAAAATTGGGTCTGTCAAAATATCGTTATGGAGAGCTATGTTTATTGTATTTTACTAATCCTGCATCAAAAGTGCTCCCTTTACAAGTAAATGGGTTTCTTTTTCTTAGCTGATTGTCTTGCTAGCAGTCTGTTCCCAGTGAATCATTTGTTTGTTCCTTTGCACACATCATGAGTAGTAATTTTCCAGCAGGTCACATGGACTGCTTCTAGTTGCCTTGTTAGTGTGATTGGTGGCATGTCCTAGGATGGTGCTTCCCTCCAACTAAAGCTAGGGATACCACCTGTTTTTCTCAGAAATCACATTTTTTACCTTCCTTGCCCTGACTTTCAGAGCTGGGAAGGGAGGCTATTGTCATCCACAAATCTCTAGGGAGCTGCTGGTCCCATGGTTTCGGTATGGCCTTTGGGTCCTAAGGTGAATTAATGCCATTGTCAGCAAATTTTCACTGAGGTATCAGCCAGGACTTCAGAAATTCTGCTGGTGATGTGTGATAGCTGGCGTCTTAGTTGATGCTAAGTGCAGGACCAGGAGCCTCCACTGTTAAAAGCAAAAATAGTTACTCTATTTTGCGATGTGCTCAACAGGTAACAAATAGACAAAAAGCCAATGCATCCACTGTTTTGTTGATGCTCTGGAGCTAGTGAGAGCAATAAAACTTATTTCAGGGTCTGAAATAAGCCTCTGATTTTAACTGAATGTGAACCAAGTACTGATACACCAAGCAAGGAGAAGGTGGCTCAGGTTTTCAGGGGAGAATAATGATTCTGAGGACCTCAATTTTTGGACATCAGACTTGATGCCATCCTTGAAGGATAAGGAAATGAGAAAGATCAAAGCATACATCTCCAAACATTAGATGTCTCCAAAGCATTTTGTTTTGTGTCTCCATAATCACTTCTCACTTCTAAAAGCTTCAGCTACATTTTTGACAAAGTCATTTATCAGAGTAGTACTGCATTAAAAGAGCAGAATAAAAATATGAACATCTAGGATGTTCAGAAATCTTTTATCATGTCTAATAATAAACCAAGGATTAGTTTTCTTGTCATTCAACTACATATTTTGAAATGCAAAAGACTTTATCTGAGTTTTTTTTCATATAGGTTTAAAAGCACAACCCAGACACTTCTTTAGGATGCACAGGTGAGTAACTGATATTTTCTAACCTGATTGTAATTATTTTGAACACATTTTATACTGCAATTAATTATAGAATGGGTCAAAATCAGACAAATTCTAGAGAATCCTTCACTCTAAATTCTCCAATGTGCAAAAGTATTCTTTTTTATTTCTCTTTTCTGTTGTTGTTATTTTTGATTTGTTTGTGGGTTTTTGTACCAATGTGAGCGCTCCTCATTTGTTTATGTGCAAAGTAAAACAGGTTAGCTTTTTTTAGATTTGCTGCTGCAAATGCCTCTTCCTGAGGTATTCCATTCATACAACAGGTCCTTAGATGACCTGACATTCAGTGCTGTGATTCTTGATCCTTCTGTCCATCACCTGCTGCTTCAGCATTCTCTGAGTATTCAACAGCACTCACATTCATCAGTCACCTCCACAACTTTGTGGACAAATCATTGCTGTTGGTCTTAACGGGTAGTGTGTGTGTGGGGGGAACCAAATAAACCCACACCCTCCAGGAATTCTGCACCATCCTGAGGTCATATTCCCTGACTCATCATGGTTATAGCCTTGTGGAAGTCCTCACTGTGTTCTATCATCTTCTCAATCGCCTGGGAGAAATCACAATGTTCTATCCTTCTGACAAGGCCCACTTCCATCTGCATGAGACCTCATCAAAAGATCTTTTTACTTCTTAAAAACTCTGCAGAAGTTGAATACAATTTTGTCCCTTTTTTGGTCAGTCTGTTTTTGATCCGTTTGGTCCCTTAAGAATGTTTCCTAAGTGCTTGATTCATAATCTTTCAGTGTCATGCTGAGAATATGGTGAATTCTTTATCCCTTGATTCTTTTCTCTCTTGACCAGATATCTTTTTTAAAGGTCTACCTTTGCACAGCTGGAAGATATGAGCTTTGGGCAGGATTGTCTAGCCTGACCTATGTGGGATAAAGGTGGGCCTAGAAGAATCTGAGTAGCACCTTTCTACATGGGAAAATTTATTCTCATAAGAACTGAAGTACACTGCAAATAAGCTCATTTCACATATGTTCTCTGACAGGGAAAAAACCTCCCATAATTCCTAATTTAATCATTGTAATGTTTTGAAAGCCAAATATCAGCTTTTCATTCTGAAAAGAATTTCATGCTGCCTTCTATGATGCCATCTTTTTTTTTTCTTTTTTTTTTTTTTTTCCCCAAACAAAATTAGTGAATCAAACCAAATTTCCACTATTTTATATCTTTTTATCCCCTTTCTTGCGTTCAGACAAACCTTTTCAACATATTCTCTCATGGAGAATTTTCAGATAGTCAGCTTTAGGACTTAACTGAAAAAAGGCTGAATGTCAAAAATTTCAAAATCCCGTCCTCACAGCTCTAATGCAGGACATCACATTAAATGATTACTTGGTCTCTCTTGGCTTTAAAAGATATTAGTCTATTAATTACATATCAGCGTCAGCATTTCTTCCTTAGATTTTTAGCTTCATGTTAATTTACCTTCCCTTTTTACTTTTTATTCAGGCCATCCCTTTAAAATGCACTAAAGCTTCATCTACTTACTTTTCCCTTCCTTCTATTGCAAATATCTACCTTCTTAATTATTTGTATGCCAGCACTCCATCCACTTTGAGCGCTAGCTACTTGTTGGGAGAAATCAATGTCTATCCCATGTTTTTCTTGTTGGACTTGTATTTCATATTGATTTCAGACTAGCCATTCTTTGCATTGCTACCTGTGTCTTGTAACTTTAGCACCATCATTCTGGCTGATAGCTGTTTGTTTGTATGCCTTCACTGCATATCTAAAAGATTGGGGAATTTTTACAAGGCAGCCATGGTAGGCAGACATGAAAAAGACAGCAGGATAAAGATGAGCAGGATGCTTGTCAAAATTAAGCAGGTCATTGTGAAAAGGGCAATGAAGCTTCAGTGCTCTGGGCTTCACTCTCATTTGGAAAATTATTTAGAAGGTGTCTGCATAACCCAGTGAAGCATCATGGAGAGGCCTTTGAGACGGCCAATGTCAGCCTGGTAGTCTTGCCCAATGTGGTCCAGTTTGGGTGCTGAGGAAACACAGCCATCCTGCTTTCTGGCATCTATGCTATTACCTTTGGCCAATGCCCAACTTTTCTGTAGGCATGTGGACTTATTTGCCATCAGTGTGAATATCCCTAATGTGATTCTGGTAGGGACATTCTTAGTCTCTTCATCCTCTTACCCATCTGTCAAAAGAGTATTCACTTTTTCTTTATCTCCTTTGCTGAGTGTTTTATGAATGCTTTAAGTCGCGAACAGCCTCTATTTGGATTCAAAAGAACCAGGTCTCAGTGCTGTAGCAAAGTCACCTGGAACAGAGATATGTCACAACTATAAGTATAGTGTCGCTATTGATAGCCCCTTACTATTTGACAGTGCTCTCAATAAGCCATGGGCAAAATTAACGTCCATTCAAAACCTGAAAACATTTCATTGCACTGGTTGGTTGCATACAGGTCTGAAGCCCTCATCTGTCAGATACTACAAGCTTGTCATAGCATAGCAAAGTATGGTCACAAGCACCTTAAAACAATTGTGCAAATCACCTGGTTTACATAAGGGAAATTATAAAGTTACTTAACAACACTGTGACTTTATAGTGTCTGAGAGGACAGCAGCGTCCTTAAATTTTTCTGGTTGCACTGGTAGAATTTCAGATCATTTAACTATTGGTATAATGTTTACATACCTTTAAGTAATCTGTTAGAACAAACTTATGCATTGTCTTCCTGTGGATTTTACTTCCTCTAATAATATATAATTCTCCATCCATTTAGATTCTTTGGAATCTGGAGTAGGGAGCTCTAATTAGGCATGTCTACAGCTCTGGAAAATAGGTCTTCCCTCTTATTTTCATGTTTGGATTCAATTTACTATATTGAAACAACAGCTTTGCTCTGGGATCTATCAACGTTCTCTTTTCCAGGGTAAGAATTGAGCTTGGATCAGTCACAAAAACTAAATGATTGTGAGCATCTTGCATCAAGCTTATAGCTTGCTTGGTGATTCTCATGTATGTCAAATGCATGTGAACTCACATAGAGCAATGGCATTGCATATCATGTACGGGCTTATTTTTAGACATGATTTTGTTCAGGATGTGAAGTCTTTTACACAGGAATTTAAAAGCTCCCACCAGCACACAGTCTATAATTTCAAGGCCACTAGGGATTTCTTTTTTATCTCTCTTTTCGGTAGAATACACACATACGTCAAGGTATCATTCTGCCTGCGCTTATATGCATATCTAGTCATATTAAAAGCTTTACTGCTAACTTCTAGAAAAAAAATGCAGTGTTATTTGCAGACTCTGCAGAAAGTTTCTCTTTGCTTTTCACTGCCCTGTTCAGATCATGGCTGGATGGGTGATAGCAGGGTTGAGCCTGAGGCAGCTCAACATTTAGAGCTCAAAGGACAATTGCCAGCATCCATAGTGGTGAGAAGCACAGCAGGCTGATGTTATGCCTCTGTTTCCTTGCACCTACAATAGCTTTGAATGTTACAGCCAGGTTAATTTTTTGCTGTACTTGATCAATCTCAGGGAGAGCTGTTTGTTATGAATGTGTCCAAATGAAGGATAATTCCTGTCAAGCCTTTGACAAAAGAAAAAAAGCCTTATTTCCTGACTAACCAGAAAAGACAGCAGGCTTTTCTGAATACATTTGCTGTTAAAACATTTTCTTACTAGGGTTATGAGCTCATTTGTGTGTAAACTGTCATTAGTTTTGTAACTGTGCAGTGACTAGGGAACTGACCCAGGAATGGGTCTCTGTTGGTAATGATACAACATGAAAACAAATAGTAATAATAGCCGCTTATGCTTTGGATTGCCCACTTAGTCTCCGAGCGTCCCAGAGCCACGTTCTTGGTCAAATGGAGATAATGCTTACCCATCTATGGAAAGTTCTTTGGAGTCTATGAAAGTAAAGCACAGTAAGCATGCAGTCTTTTAGTATTTAATTTTCATTGCAGCTGCTTGGTCAGGATGTGTGTGAAAACCTGGGGCAAGTTAGGGAAATGACCTCAAAATGTGCAAATTCTTCATCCTTTTCTGAGTCCTAGCACTGCTAGGTGTTGTCATATGTTAGAAAGCAGATGGGATCAGTTTGTACATCTTTCTGTCCTTCCCAGCTGTAAGAAAAGAATGCAGTACTAAAAACTGCAAATATACCTAATCAGGATTGTGGGTGCCCCAGGAGTCCTTAGGAACAACAAAATCCCAGCAGCCTTAAGTGGTTATATGCAGAGGAGTCCAGCATCTAGAAGACCTTCTTCCTGGAGCACTTTCCAATGGGAAGCATCCCTCCCCTCCTATTACCCCATGCAGATGTTTCTGCAGCCTGGCTATTGAAAAACAGTCATCTGCAAAGAGACCAGCTCAAACACTTCAAAGT
>VYZX01010513.1:0-17046 GCA_013401335.1 Brachypteracias leptosomus
GACAGACCCACTACAATAACAAAAGGAAGATGTCTCACTCCAAGTGTTCTTGCTTTCTCTCGGAGATCACTAATTTCATATGACTAGGAAGAAAGAACAGGTGGAAAGATTTGAGCTGCTGATATTGAAATAACCACCCCTACTTATGCCTTTCATTAGTTCCCAGAGATCCACCTAACAGGACAAACCTGTTTGTAAGGCTTCATGTGCTTCATTGATAAGATGCATCTTTGTGACTGGTGCTGTTAACTCATTCCTGTAATAAACTGTGTGTGAGCGATCCATACATGTATTTAAAGACTTAGTGATATATCAAGGTCCATATGGACTTGTGAGTCCCCTTGCGTGGAGCTCACTGCAGGATGAGTCTTAAATTGTGAACACCTTATCTGTTTATTAGAACTTCTGTCCAGCACTAGGCATAGCACTAATGAAGAAAATATGTGTGAAAAATGTATAACAAATGCTTTCTACTCACATGTTCTTGTAGTATTTAGAACCTGCTTTTGGGAGAAACCCGCTGTTGTCCTCTTTGGAAAAGTGCATCACTGGCATTATGTTGGATTTTACAAAAATAAATCTTTAAAAATAGGAATGGTAATTTTTAAGATCAAAGGGTAAAGCACTTTTATCAAACAAGATTAGTGGTTCTATAGAAATGCTTGGGAGGGATTTATTCTCTGTATGTATAATCCTTTAATGATAACCTGCATAACAAATTCATCAGAAAAAGTATGAACTGTTTCTTTTTTTCCAGCGTTTCAAAGGCAGCTATTTCTCCAGAATTGTCATGAGCCACCAGAATCTGAGTTGATTTATAGACTGTAAATTTTCTTTTGAGAACTGATAAATAGTATGTCAAATTATTAGATTAGTAAGTAACAAAGATTATGGTTTTCAGTCCCATTTATGAGTTCACAAATTCTCTTTTCCTGGAATGCATGTGTACAAGTGAATAGGTTGAATAATCAGTCAGTTCTGGCAAGTCAGATGGTCTAGACTTTTCCAGAATGTCATGATCTGTGTTTTAACCAACAAGTAATCTTTAGAATCCACACATCTTTAAGAACTGGGGGATTGATAGTCTCTCAAGTTTAGTCTCTGATGCAAAAAGCAACAGGAACAGCATGTTCATTGCTCTCTGTGGTTGGAGCATTCATGCTTTAAATGCAAAGTTCAGGAGATGTATTTCTGAAATAAGGATGTGTGTTCAGTGCCCTGTTTTCCAGAAAGCTTTCCTTGGTAATATTTTCATATATATTATTATTATATAACAATATAATATAAGGTCTTCCTACACAAACACTTGGTGATCATTTTGTCATTAAGAGCATGAGAGGTTGCAAGAAAATACCAACACTTGGATTAGAACAGTTAAGTGCAGATACGAGACAAGTATTATTCCCCTCTGTTTACAAAAAGGAATTGTTTCTTCTCCCATTAGACATAAGACATAGTTTCATGTATGTTGTGCTCCTATATTACTCAAATACCTTAGATGCTGAAATTGATTTTCAAGTATAGCTACCTCCAATATTTATTTTACTGGGTTCTTAGAAAATGTAGTTCCAAAACTGTGAAATATTCTATTTGGTTTTTTGTGTTTGTTTTTTTTTTTCCAGACTGATCTTGATTATGTTAACAGTGTTGTTGCAAGCCTGGAAAAAGAGTAAGTTGTAGTTTTAATGGGGGATTTCTTAGCTTATTGGTGGATTTGTTTTTTGTTTATTTCCTAAGTCAGGTTGTGATAAGTAATAAAAAGTACTCTGGAAATACAAGATCATGCTTTTTTTTTTCCTTGGGGGTTTGAACTTTAGAACAAAAAAGTAATAGATGACAAATTAAGGGGCGGTGATTAATTCAGTTAAATTGTAAAACAATAGAAGAGTTTAAAATGTTTGATGCAACATAAACAGATGGAATTGTTTTAACCTGAAATGAAATTTTTGACATCTGTGTTAGGGCCTTGTATTTCATATGTTCAAAGGGAACTATAGAAAAAAGTCACTAGGTTCTGAAAAAAGCAAGGCAAAAGAAGTGCCTAGAATCTCGTTAGAATTCTGATTATTGGGCAAGAGGTTTTACTGCTCTGAAGAAGATGCTGAGGAAAACAAAACAGTTTATTATACTACTTTTATTTTACATGCCTTGTTTGCATAAGTCACTGTTGTAACCAGACATAATTGTACCAACAGAAAGCAAACAGGAAGTCTACAGAACTCAGAATCGCTCGCGTGACTTTAAGATGTTTCTATTGACAGGTTTTCTACAGAGATCAATTCTGGCTTGGTGGAAGTAATAGCCCCTCCTGCAAGTTATTATCCTGACCTGACAAACTTGAAAGAGACATTTGGAGACTCAAAAGAGAGAGTGAGGTTAGTTTATTCCCCCAGATTTTTTCCCATCTCCTTGCACACCCACACTTTTGTTGTTTATGAAATGGCAAGTGGGATGTGAATGCTTGAAATGTTTTCTTACTGTAATTCTTGAAAGTGTGGGGTTGCTAAAAGTGCTCTGTGAATCCATCTCATTCCTGTCTGCATGCACCATGTTCGGTGCATGATTCTAATGCTGTGCTTGGTTGAATTCATTGAGTGTTAAATTTGGAGAGGATAGCTGAGACTTGATATACTTTTTTCCTGTATGTAGACTTTTTTGTTTACTGTTTTTCTTCCTGAAATATAGTGTAGACTCCAGTAATTTCTGCTAAATTACCATTTAAAATGCGTATGTGTTTTTAGTGAAATGTCAGGTAGTTTTCACTACCTGAACCAGATTCAAGTTAAACTATAAAGCATAAGGCAAACGCTTTGTTCCCTTTTTTCAGACAGAGGATTTCCTGAGGGAACAATGCCAAAAGCAGCTGTCCTAACATTTCACTAATATGCGTCATTCTTCATAGTGAGATTTACTTTGTATTGCCAATGTGTATTGAAATAGCATTTTTCATAACCCTTAAACTTTTAATTTAATTTCAGATGGAGAACAAAGCAAAACTTGGATTATTGTTTTCTTATGATGTATGCCCAGAAAAAGGGAGTTTATTATATTCAGGTAAATTTGTCTTCTTTTTTTGGGGACACATTTTCAAATGAGTCTCCAGAAATTATGTTGTTGGACACATCGGAAGGACCTACACAGCACAGAGTTAACTTGCTTTCATAGTGGAAGGAGGGCGTTAAGTATGGAGGTTATGGTATATGAGGAAGTAATTTGTGGAGGACAGTCTCTGAAGTAGGAAGTAATTTGTCCTATGTGACTAATTTTATCTTAAGATTCTTAGTAAAAAAAATGAAGGAATGCAGACAGCTTAACTACTGTTTTCTCCTTGTCCCCTAAATAAGTTACCATTGAGTCACCTAGGCAAAAGACCACCAACATAGTTTTGAGTGGAAATAAAGATAAAATCCATTTTTACTTTTGTTTGAAGGCAAGTGCAACGTCACTTTAATGTGACTTGTGTATAGATACATTTTCAATGTATTGCTAAACATGTTTTCTTTTTTCTTTTTTTTTTAAGAGTTTTTCAAGAACAGAGTTAACAATTCTTAAATTTAATTTAGCTCAGAATTGTTCCTATCGTGTCTTGTTGCTTTGAAGTAGAAGCTTTACCTACAGGTATTGCAGACTTAGTAACTGTGCTTATGATCTTTATTTAGATTTTGGGGCTGTGTCCTTCGAGTATAAAGTCCCACTCATCTCATCTAATTTTTACAAAGCTATACTGACTGCTCTCTGCAAGCTGCTGAAGACAGCTCTCCTGGAAGCTGCTCAGGCAATGATATAAGACAGTCTTTTTGAAACTAAGCAGTCACACAAGTATTAGTGCCAGCACACATGAAGAGCATGAATGCACTGGGAGAAAGGACAGGAGAAGCAGGATCCTTAAAGCAGTGGCTTGCACTTACTATGATTAAAGGGATTATAGCACCCCATTTTGGCAGTTCTGCTGCCTGGACTAGGTGATTAGTTTGGACTATGCACTTCTCCTTCTGTTAGACAGCTAAACCCAGGTGAAATAAATCCCACCTCTGTACATAGTGTGTCTCTTAGCTTCTTATCTCAGAGGAGAAATTCTTTCAGTGCTGTTAAGTGCATGAGTAGAGTCACGCTTGTGTACAAATAATATAGATCTTCTACGTGTTCTACTGATGATGTCACTAAGTCTAACATTTCAAGGATTATTTTTCTCTGAAGAGAGAACAATGTTCTGAAGTAATAACTTGAGATACATTTATGGATTCTTACATTACAGAAAGATTCTGGATTAGTTCTCCACAAATAGACAGACTGTGATCCCTACAATAGTTATTCTTGGCTACAGAGTCTAGGTTTTATAGCAGTGCTTGCCTTAGAAATATATGGCTATGTCTTAGCAATATATTATAAATCAGTATTTCCTATCTGTACTTTTTCCTATTGCTTTGCTGATGTTTTTTTTTATTTATGTTGATATCACTGCTACCTTCCTCTAGCTTGAAGATGACATCGTTGTCAAGCAGAATTATTTCAGCACAATAAAAAATTTTGCACTTCAGCTTGCTTCTGAAGATTGGATGATTCTAGAATTTTCTCAGCTGGGTTTCATTGGTAAGCAAATGTTCACTATAATAGTTCAAAAGAGCACATTCATCCTCAGACTATGAATTAATAGTGACTAGACTTCAAAGCTATCCTGGAAATAGACCAAGAAGTAGAAGTTAATTGGCTTTTTTAGGAGCTCTGGTTTAACTCGTGAGTTGGGGGTTTTTTTTCAGTTGTTTCATATACTTCTCTATGACTGAGTTAAACTCAAACTGTTGGAAAAAAGGACATTTTTATAACCAAAAGATAATTAATTTATAAAAATACTCCAGTCAAACTGCAAGGAATGACTTATTTTGAATTTAACTGCCATTAAAACAAAAATGTCATTAAAGCACACACAAGTAACTGAAGTAAAAGAGAAAAAGCATGAAAGTTAACTCCACCTGAAACAACTTCATTGGTGCTTGTGCCAAGATTCCCAAGAATTGGCAAACATCAATTTGTCTTGGTTGCAAAGCCTGTTCTATCTCCACCTGTCAGAAGTTATGACAGTCTGCACCTTTTTAAGTGTAGTTAGAGTATATCTGTCATTTGCAGTGAACAACAGTGAGAGAAGCTAATGTAGTATCTCAGGCTGCTGTGGGTTGACTATCAGAGTGCTGTTGAAACTACTTTATAGTTCTTTGCTCTTACTTTAGTAGGTTTTATTGAGAGGTACTAGACTTAACAGAAAAGCAATGAAAGAGAAGTTTTACAAATCAAAAGGCTATTTCAATACTGCAGTGATGTGTCATATTCAAAAGTGCTAAGCTGGAGACATGCGAGGAAAAATCAAGAGCTAAGTCAGACTGTGGAGATTCCTATATGTAGTCAACACAATTCCAACATAAAGGCTGTAAGCTGAGCTCAGAACAGGAAGAAAATCCTACAGGTAACAGGTGAAGTGCAGTCCTGAGCTCTGTCGTTCTCTTGGAAATTCTTGTTCTTCTCTTGTTTTTGCTTTGGATCTACTTTCCAGAGAACAGCTTCATTTTTAGCTCCATGACCCTTAATGGTGGCACTGAGAATGTTCGCCCTGTGTGAATGGCAAGTACTTCCCAGTTGCCAGCTCAGCATCAGGTGAGCTGCTGAGTCAAGTTCCCTGACTTCCAGGCTCTCAGAGTTTTGCTGAGTAGAAAGGAAAAACAGTAGTTATCTCCTAAATATGCTATGTTAGGTTACCAAATGGTACTTCTATGCATTTGCCTGTCAGTCTAACCTACAGAAACAATGGATAGGAGGAGAGGAAATGGGACAGGTAAGTCTCCTAATCTATCTGGCCACCACATAACCAATCTGTTTGGTTGCCTTGGGCTACCAACAGTGATGCACTGTTGCTGAAATAGTTACGGGACTGGTTTTGTGGCTTCAGAGGTGGCAGGGAGAAACAGGAAATGGAGCTATCTGTTATGGATAAATAAGTATTTACATAATTTACTGGAGCTTTTCCCATAAATAGACTTGTCTCTTCTATTGGGGAACCCCTTGCAACTCTCTGTGATTCTGTGGCTGCAGAGACTGGTTGAATATCAGCATCTGATTAGGCTTTATTTCTACTTTTGAACAGTTAAATTTAAATTGTGGTCTTATTTGGGGCTAGAGTTTTAGCTCCAGTCCTAATTGCGCTTTAAATGTAAATTCTGTATGAAGTTCCTGGGCTTACAGAAGCAATTTGCATTTATTCTGCATTTGCTTAATTTAATAGCAGAGCATACTCACTTACATGTTGCGGTTTTGTAAGACTGACATGTCCAAATGGGTGTAAAATCAAGTTAACAGTTTAGGGCAAGCACTGTCTACCCCATGCAGATGTATTTCAGATCACATATTATTTATGTATTTCACACACCTTTCTGTTCCCAGTGCTGCTATAGAGGGCACAGTGTCTATGCCAGAAGTGGTAGATAGTTAGTTCTTAATACTGTGATTTGACTTAATCATCTACACAACTGTTTACAAATATTTAAAAGTTGTTTTGCTGTACCGTCTATATAATTTTTTTTTTCAGTGTAAGCTCTGAAAATAGTTGTAGTTAAATTTAGTTGTTAGCTCCTACTGCTTGCATCTCTTTCTTAGTTCCATGTATCATATTTGCTTGCCTCCACTTTATTTAGATAAGTAGAATTTCAGATGCATTTAACTATGGCTGCACATCTTAATGTTGCTTTTCTATCTAGAAAATTAAATTAGATTTTTTTTTTTTCTCCCAATTTAGCTACTTATCCAGCTCCTAAGTTTTGAGAGAAAAATTGGTATTCATGAAAGTGACTAAAACTTCTGGCTTTGAGACACATTGGTGTACTATAACCATATATTGCATAGAAATTTCATGCAAACAATGTAGGTTTGCCTTATCTTTGTTATCCCTTTATGGATCTTGATGCAGACTGACACTATGGTAATTTGGTAATGCAGATATAGCTATGGAGAAAAGCAGAAGTTGTTTATAACTGGGGATGAGTTTATGTGTAGATGCTGTTGTGTATGTCTTATGGATCTGTTGGAGCAGGTTCAGAGGAGGGTCATAAAGATGATCAGAGGGCTGGAACATCTCTCCTGGGAGAGTTGGGCTTGTTCAACCTGGAGAAGAGAAGGCTCAGGACCTAAAAGGCGGCTGGGGAGGGACTTTTTACGAAGGCCTGTAGTGATAGGACTAGGGGTAGTGGTTTGAAGCTGGAGGAAGGTAGATTTGGATCAAAAATTAGGAGGAAATTCTTCACTCTGAGGGTGGTGAAACACAGGAACAGGTTGCCCAGGGAGGTTGTGGATGCTCCATCCCTGGAGGTGTTCAAAGCCAGGTTGGATGGGGCTTTGAGCAACCTGGTCTCGTGGGAGGTGTCCCTGCCATGGCAGGGGAGTTGGAACTAGATGATCTTTGAGATACCTTCCAACCCAATCCATTCTCTATGATTCTATGATTATGGTTCTATTATTCTATGTCTAAGAGAAAGTAGAGCACTGAATTGCCTAGATGCCACTGATTTAGAAATAATCTCTAAAAAAGAGAGGTGTGGCTGATCTGCTGTAAGCTACTGGAAGCCTTGATCAGCTTGCAAGTTCACTAAGTAAAAATATTTTTTGTCGTAGTGTATCTCTGAACTGAAAATCTAATTTATGCAAGTACTACATGAGGAAGTGGCAAATGCAGCTATTTAGACTGACAGCAGGATTAAAGAATTCTGTCATCTCTGCCAAAGAGTAGAAATTGCTTCCTTTGTTGTTTTTTTTAAATACTGAAAGCATAGTCATAAGTGCTGTCAAGTATCTAATAAATAATGGGTGAGACGTATGCTCTTTCCCTAAGAAGCTCTGTGGAAGGAAATGCATCTTTTGCTCTTCTGGTTTGCATTGTGGTCCCTGACACAACACAGGAAAGTCCTACTAGCTTTTTTTGAGAAATGGTGATTAGTCTTCTGATTGCCTGTGAGCTGAAGTGTTTTCCAGAGCATCTGCAATACTCTGTGCTTTATCTGTAATGCCAGCTGTCACAAACTTTTAACGGAGCGGCCTGAAATCAGCCTTTTGGTTGTCTTTTACAGTTCCTCTGAATCTTACTGTGCCCTGGTATTTCAAGGCCTGATGTTCTGGTTATTTTAAGTTGTTCTGATTAATTTTGCTCAAGCTGTCCACATAGTTGAAGTTCGGGGAAGAGTAGATCAAGTCAAATATTTGAGATTTAAATAACTTCAAAGAGGTTCTAGTTTTAATGCTAGTAATTTGCATATCATTAACAGAGAAAGCATTGAAAGACTTCAACTATAGTTAGAATATGTGCTTGCAGGTATAAAATTATTGTTGGTGTAGACTGAATACATTTAATGATGTTTATACAAAAGCGTGAAAATGAATTATTTAGGTATTTGCAGTTCAGAGAACTGTAGAAAACAAAATTTTTCATTTTGTGTGTGTCTTGTACTTGCCAACAAAATACTGAGAGGGCCAGAATATTTACAAAGGATAACATTTAAATGATCTGAAAATCAGATAGAAGTCTTGGCAGGGCATAATCAGCAGAAAATGTTCCACAATATTTTATTTTTTTTTCCAGTCCTCACTCTCACTTTTCTCAATATAGATAAATAATATAGAGAAAGTCTTTCACATTTTTTAAGTCTCTAAGGATTTATGGAGCAAGATTTTACCTTTGACTCTTAATTCTTTTAGATTTCGAAGTTTCCTTCCAAGGTTAGGTTGTATGCACCCAGAATCTGAAACCTCTGAAATTTTATCAGCAGTATCTCCTTAATTTATGTCTCTTCTCATGCACTCTACCAAGTGCATGAACATGGGGCAAGATGAGTCATTGCTTCAGTTCTTTCACGTTGTCTTTGTTTCGAGGCAATGCATGTTGACTGCAGTTTTTACTTGGGTCTCTCTTTGGATGATTTTTGACTGCATATTGGGGATGGCCAATGGACAATCTGTAGGCTGCACTTGGATGGCATCTCAGTGGCTCACACCACTTTCCTCACCTGCAGCTGCATGGGAGGCCAAGGTACTGCAGGACCTTGGTAAATGCTGCTTCTTGTTCTTGAGCTATGGCTAAGCCATAGGGAAGCCAGGCTGCTGCTGCAACCCTTGCTCAGGAGAGCCTAGGCAAGGGCTTGACTCGTTTGGATTCAGAGGAGCTGCAGAGTCAGATCTGTGGAGTAGAAGTTGTATTGGGCTGCTTTCCATCACAAAGAGTAGCTGTGGACAGTCAGGGGTCAAGAGCTTTGAATGCCTGTTTAATCAGGGGCTTCACTGCAGAGGCTTGTTTTTGAGCTGGTTTAGGAAGGCTGTTCTGGGGAGAAAAAGGGGATGTTGATCCATGGCAGTACTGCTGTGCTCTGCTGGTGGTGTCCTGAGACAGAAATGACAGGTGAGGGATACTGTGTTATACTGTAGGGCAAGGAGCTGGGGCAAAGCTGTGCCAAGCTGGGTGTGGAAGGTGTTGACAGCATTTCAGCAAGGAGTGTCTGTGTCTGTTCTTGGTTACTGAAGGAAGTTAAAGGCTTGTCTCAGGAGCAGGGTGTTGCCCGTTCCTCTTTGCTCCAGCGATCATTACGAATTGAAGTGAGAAGGCTTTACCTTCCACAGTGCTGGGCACTGTAATGCAGAGCGACCAGTTGGGTCTGAAGATGCTAGTGCAGGTGCAGTCAGCTAGCTGATGCACACCTAGAGTGTTCTGACTATCTGCAGTTGGATATATCAGGGAGTTTTGGTTGGTTTTGTTGCTTTTTTCTTCCTAATGTGTCTTGTGGCATCACCATGTTAACTAGACTATCCCCTGAGTCAGGGGTGGTTGACTGCATGGTTGATAGTAGTGTGCCAACCTGGGCTGAGAGGAAAGCACCTCTGGGCCTAGACAAGTTTGCCATATGGAATTAAATAATTTACTTGTTGATATTCGCTTTCTATTTTATATAAAATTAAGATAACTTATATTAGGGAAAAGAGTAGATTCCTGCTCTCACCTTCAGTCTTGTTTTCTGCTTATTTAATTGTAGGTAAGGATCCTGTACCTTAATGTTCAGGTTTTAAGTGACATGGTCTGTAAGTCACCATAGATGACAATTGAAGACTATAATCCTTGTGCTCTTCAGCAGATGAGCTAGTCTAAGGAAAAAATGTACGGTGTGGTTCTGTTGCTCTGTCCTTGGATAGAAGATTAAAAAGATTCCAGATAATATGACAACAATATAGTGTGTAAATAATAATAAAATACTAATAAAAAATTTTAACATCTTTCTTATGTCTTTAGAGAAGGAAGCTTTGCAGTTGTCCCTAATTCAGTAGGACTTATCCCTTGTTAGTGGGAGCTTCAAACTTTAGTTACAGAGTATTTTCAAGTGGAGATGCCTATTTGAGGACCTCATTGCAACATGCACTTAAAAGTGATGCAAACATTTTTGCTTTATAAACAGCCAAATCAAAGGTTTTTTTGTAAGGGAAAACTTTGATGTAGCAATGTCAGGTCAGTTAATATCTGACCACATTTACTTCTCCATCCCACTGTATGAATGGTCTGCTTTGTGATTATAGAATCAATCCAACAGATTAAATAATTGGAACCTTAGATACTTCTTCCATATTTATTGCACTACATCATGAAGCAGCCTTGCTCAGACTTCTCCAAACTTACCTGAGAAATCCAAAATAAGTGTTATTTCATTGGCTGTGTTCTTATCCAATTTCATACAAGTCATAAGGGAATGAGATCTCATCAGATCTCTTTTCTGGAAAGGATGAGGCCCTTGAGGTGCTCTCCTAGGTATGTATTCTCTTTTTGAGAAAATAAAGGATCTTGCAATTTGAGATCCTGACATTCTCAAACTAGATATCCATCTGGAAGTGTCCCATACCTGACAGTGTCAGAGCACATGTAACAGAGTCCCTGCAACTTTGATGCTTTGGCTTAAAAAGTATCCTTGTCACTGATACATGTAAGCTAACAGCCTGTATGTCCTCTGAGATGCTATATAATGGGCCAGACTCAGTCACCTGTTTCAGTAAAGAATTTTTCCATCCATTACAAAAGAGATTTGGACTCCCATCTTCTTGTCTGGTTGTGTGGGGTTTCTTTGTTTGGTTGTTTTTGGTGTTTGTTGTTGTTACTAGTTTATTTTTTGTTTTTTTGTTGTTTGTTTTAATGCTGCCTTGCAATAATCTTCTATGAATTACAGGCATCAGTGAGCCTCAGAAGAAAGTGAAGTAACTGAAATGTCTGACTCTGAGTGATAGTCCACATGTACATTCACAATGGAAATGCATCTTCCTAGTTACTTAAAATTAGCTAACTTTTTACCTTTTGTGTAGTACTGGTTCAGAGTGATACTTCAGGTATATCCTTGCTTCTGTTTATATAACTGCAAACATCCCCCTAATGACTAAATAAGATAGACTGCTGACATCATTTTTTCATTTTCACTCAGCCCCCTGCTCAAGTGGAGTGCTATACTGCTGGTAGTTTTTAAGCTTCATACAGAAAATTGTTCCCTATTTGTTTGTCATCCAGACTAGCTTGTACATCTCCTTAGTGGCCTTTCCAAATAATTCTGTTCTCTTGTAGATAAGAACCAAATCTCATTTTCTGATGAGTGTGGGAGATGTTTTTGCTACCTCAGAGGAACCTGTTCTTACTGTCTACTCCAGCTGTTCTTTCTAAATGTAGGAGAAAATATTAGGACCTCTACCACATGTGGAACTTGTTACTTAAAAAGCCTATGAAGGTCCCATAGACTACAAGTGGAAAAAAAACATTTCACATGCCTATGTGCTGTGTATTGTACAGAACTCCCAAGTGTGGACAGACAGAAGACTTGAATTGGCAAAGAGCTTTTATTGGACTCTGACCAACTAATGCATAGTGCCCCAAGAGCTCGTGCCTGTCTAAGTCAGCACTGCTCACATCTCAGCACCGTGTGCAGAACTGAATCACTTCAGCCAGTGTCCTCATAAGAGGTTCCTTGTCGTGTACTGTCTTTCTCCCTTGCCTCCTCCATTGCAGCCTAGCAAAGTAGAGGCAGACTTCATCTGCAAACCTGATGACTTTTTCTGAATCTGCCCTCAAATCTGGAACTGCCTTTGAGAGTTTAGTTGACACTAATTTCCTGGTAAAAGCACTTGTTGTCAATCTGTCTTCAACCCCACTCCCAGTTACATGTTGCTCCTGGTAGCAGTGTCTTCATGCAAGGTATCTTTTTTAAATGCTTCATTGAATTTAAGAAAATAGCCCAGTGTATTGGCCCCCTCTTCTTCAGACACCTGTATTGGCAGTGAAATCTATTCCACAACCATATACAAATTTGCTCTTTTTGATAGTAAATAGACTTTCTTCACCAAGAGTAAGTTTCCTTCTTTTGCCAAGGCCTCCTTTAAGCCTCACAATTGTCAGCGTTCCCAAGAATCCTGTAGCACAGTGCCACCCAGAAGTTCACTTGCACTTGACCAAGCAGTATGCTGGCTTGGAAGACCTGAAGTCATGGCAGTACTTGGCAAAGAAGTTCTGCAGTTTTTGTTTGTGGGAAGGATTTAGACTTTCTACTAGGTGACTGACTGCTTTAAGTGTGGCTAGCTGGAAATGCCCTCAGTACGAGTTTGCTCATTTCAGAAAGACCTCTGGTTGCTGCTATGTGATGTTCCTCTTTTGTTTATGTTACCTTGTCTCTGGTTATGTTCTACTAGCTTCCTTCTTTCACTTTGATTTCCAACACAGAAGGATCTGGAGTTAGCGATGTGTCTTCTGTCCCTGCTTTTTGTACCTGTAAAAGATGAAATTGTGTGACTGGGCAGATAACACTTGCAACAGCTCCTTGTCTCAGATGCTTACATGTGGCACGGAGAATAATAGATATGAATCCATAACTCTTCTTTATCTGTTTTTGTATACTGAAAATTTCTGTTCTTAAGGAACTGTGTTGCAGTATACATTGAGTATTTTGATAGCATCAAGATATATTATGATGAGTTCTTGTTTGAATAGTTGTTTTATTTAGTTTTGCATAGCTGAAAGGTATGGAGCTTTTAATAACATCGAGACTTCAGGTTGCTCATTGTTAACATATCCTGTCTTGGCACAGACTTGTAATCTATTGTCTCACTGATTTCAAAAGACAATGTTATCTTTAATCTAAAATAACTCCAGTTATTCTTAATGTCACCACAGGTAAAATGTTCCAGTCTCCAGATATCACTCTTATTGTAGAGTTCATATTTATGTTTTATAAGGAGAAACCTATTGATTGGCTCCTGGACCATATCCTATGGGTGAAAGTATGTAACCCTGAGAAAGATGCTGTAAGTTTTTTATTATAAAGCTTCTAAAATGTTTTCATGATGGTGAATGAGTTGGTTTTGGTGAGCTGGAGGCTAGCATACAGTGTATTATGGTTACTGCATGTCCTGAAAGAGACTTTCTTCCTCCCAATATTTTAATCTCAAAAAGAACTTTAGAGAGACAGTTCTCAGAGGTGTTATAACTGTTACTGTTTCAGATTTTGGAGATGGATGCAGTAGGATGAAAAACAAAAGTCTAGTTAGTTTCTATGTGAACAGTCCTAAAATAAACTCGTTTATGTAACCCCCACTGAAGCTTGGATGGCAGTCATAGAGAAGGTTCTGAATGGGGAATAAACTTTGGATTTTGGTCCTTCATTTCTCAAGTGAGACACTTGCTGAAAGACTGAATAAACAGGTTCTGTGCAAGAACCTTGAACAGTGTTATATTTGCACAGCTATCTCAGTAGGTTTCTGGAATGAAAGCAAGAGCAACTAGATAAATAGGTCTGAGTTCTTGCTGAGTCTTTTTGGTTCATGTAACATTACATATCTGCAGTAAAAACTCAGCAACCTTGTGTTGGTTTTACTAATGTATTGGTTTTGTTTTTTTTAAACCCCTCTTCCCTCTCTCCACCTCGTTTCAGAAACATTGTGATCGACAGAAATCTAACCTACGGATACGCTTCAGGCCTTCTCTTTTCCAGCATGTTGGCCTCCACTCTTCTCTAGCAGGGAAGATCCAGAAACTCACAGTTAGTAGCTAAAATTTTCCTTCCTTTCCAGAGCAGGCTGATTAAATGAAAAACTTAGTAGCCTTTGAGAAAACTGGCATTTTCTTGTCTGCCATGTTCAAACATTTTGCATATTACTCCAATTGGAATGAAATCTGATTTAAACTGGTTGCTATGAAGTATAAGAAGTGCTAATCTCAGTTTGGTTTTGTGGATTTTTTTGCTGAAGGATATGTTTACCTTTTTTTTTTTTTTTNTAATGTCATGTTCATCTTATTAATCAGTACAAGATCTGATAAACTTAAAAATGAGTGATGCATTCATTTTCCATTTTATACAAGTGTTTGTTTTAAGTGTAATGAGTTGTGAAAAAAACATAATAAAACAGGTTATCTGACCAGCATGATGTTTGTCTTTCTTTCAATTAGGATAAAGACTTCCTGAAACCATTACTGCATAAAATCCATGTGAACCCACCTGCAGAGGTTTCGACATCTTTAAAAGTCTACCAGGGGCATACACTAGAAAAAACCTACGTAGGGGAAGATTTTTTCTGGGCTGTCACACCAGTTGCTGGGGATTATATTCTATTTAAATTTGACAAGCCAGTCAATGTAGAAAGGTTAGTAATTATTTGCCTTTGGTCTCATATCTAAAGCTGCTTGTGCACCATGAATGCTTGAAAATAGAATTTGGGGCTATCATTATAACCTAAAGTGAAATGATGTAGGATCTTTGGAGTTCATGATGGTTAGTGTCTTCCCTCTAATTTTTTTGCTACTGTAAATTTTGTCTTGCTCTTTTTTTGTTTGTTTGTTTTTTAATTTAATCTGGAACCTTTTTGACAAATGCAATTCAAAACAAGTGCTTCTCTGGCAGGTCATAAGAGAATTGAAAAGCCAATTTGATTCTGTTTGTATTAGGTTGGTCTGCTTCTAATTACAGAGCAATTGTACAGTATGGTGTGTGGTACAGTATGTTGTGCCCTGCAGCCTCGGTCCCTTGATTGTCCAGATCAGAAATCTTGCTGGAGCATATCATGATGTCCCCAGACCTGAAAGCTGGGAGCTCTGTAGGGTAATGTTTTTGAGATACAGCTTTAGGGCTTGAAAATGTCACCGTGCTAAGACTCCAAGTTGACCTATTTAAAGAACTTAAAATTTAATGAACAAAAAAAGGAGAGGAGTGCCCTTGAAATACAAATATCTATGATTTGTTAGATGACTGAAGGTGACTTCTTTTTAACTACTAGTCAGATTAAATAAGGATAATAGAGTTTGCACTTTAGAGTGTAGTCATCCTTTAGTTTCATTAAGACTCCTTTGCTGTTTTGCTTTTTACTGTCTTGCCAATATAGTAGTCCAAGACTTATAAAATAAATTATTTAGTGTCTATTTTAAGTGTTGCTATACTAGTGGATTCCTCTTCTCCTTTCTTCACATACCTGATGTGTTCTTTTGAGGCCAGTATCTCTAGCCTGGCAAAGTTTCTTTGGATCGATTTGACTAGATGCTTTTCTTGTGAAGCAGCCCTTTTGCGCAATCCTGAACTGAATCCAATCAGTCAGCTTCTGTACTTTGGTACACAATCAAAGGCTAAGTCTTCACCTTGGCTTAGCATAACAGTGAGGATTGGTAGTTTCCTTGTTACTGTGTTGTTCCACACTAGTCTGACCTATGAAACTCAAGTTTGTCATTTGAGCTGTCAAATTACTCTTTCAGCACATTGCTATGCTTTAAAGACTTTCCTCGTTAGCTTTCCAAGATGCATGTGTTGAGGAATATGACTGCCATGCCTCCTTGGGTTAAGGGCAGAAGCTTTTTTATCCTGTGCCAATAGTTGAAAAAAATACATATTTTTCAACTCAGGTGTATGAATTCATTGATTTCTTTTTTGACCAAATTTTCCATTTCAAAGTTACGAAGTAAACATCCAGTTTGTGTGTTTGATTTTTGGTTTTGTTTTTAAAGAATTATATACTTCTGTATTATGAATAAGGTAACTGTAAGCAGCAAATGTTGCATCTGGGGTGGATTAAGATGAGTCAATTTTGGGAAGTATTGCTACCAAGTGTCATGTCAGCGCTGTTGTTTAAAAAATGGCGTGCAGGGGTCTGAAGAAAATGTTTTCAAATTATTTTAAGTATTACCTTAATGGTGAGAGAACTGAGGAAATGAGTAAGTACTAATAATCAGTGCAAAGGGTGGAAAGATAGTGTTAATTATTGCACCCTGGAAAATTCTAGGTACATCTACCTGTTGTGTTAAGAGCAGTCCCAGCAGTAGAGGATGATGCAATTTGTTGTTGTTGTTATTTCTATTTATTGAAGAAATGCATTTTAGTTTTAGAAGAGAGGGAACTTCTTGTATTCTTTTGCTTCCTCAAAGGAAGTCCACCAGTTAGAATGATGCTACCTGTTCAGACTTAAGTCTAACACTTAAGTTTAATACTTTGAGCTATTATTGTAAGTAGTTTCAAGCCATTATTATGATTTTAGCTTTTATTGCTACACTGCCCTCAAAACTGCTGTGTTTTTCCCTTCTGAAGTCAGTGGCTGATTAGGGCTACAGATGTTGTAAGTTCAAATTGTGGGAGCTTGTTTTTCTTTGTCTACTCAACTTCAGTGGCAGCAGATTTTGGTAGGTGAAGGTCAAGTGGAGCAATGATGTTTCACGATATTTCAAGGAAGCTTGCTGAGGCAGTCAAAAAATAAAACTGTGACTTGTGGGTTGAAACACGGAAAATGGACTGAGCATTAGGAAGACTTACCTAGTGGGCAGGTATATCTACTTGTCAGAATTAAGAGTAGAAAACACACTTTTGAAAGCCATCTTCTATTTTATTTGTGGAGGGATATAACAGGTTTTTTTCATAGAATCTTACAATCATAGAGTGGTTTGGGTTAGAAGGGATCTTAAAGATCATCTAGTTTCAACCCCCCTGCCACAGGCAGGGACACCTCCCACTAGACCAGGGTAGTCAAAGCCCC
>VYZX01010513.1:24054-54789 GCA_013401335.1 Brachypteracias leptosomus
GATGACTTCCATCAAGCTGGTCCAAATGTGTCTGTATTTGTATTTTGTAATGAAGCTGTGAAGTAATACTCCACAAGGTAATAGTAGGGGTGTTTTTTTACTTTTGGTGAATTTGTGTTTGTTTGGGATTACAATATTTAGGGATCTATTGCTCTGAGAATTTTAATTTGAAAGGATGGTCAGAAGGTTTAATGTTTAAGTGTCAGGTAGACAAGAATACCTTAGTGATTGTGTCTGAAGAAAAATGTCAGTCAACTAGGAGAGGAAAAAAAAGGCATATTTTTAGCGTTTCCATGGACCTGTAAATGTCAGGACAGATGTCAGAATAACTTGGCCAAAAGCACAGCTACTTCTGTCTTTTAGTCTCTGTGTCAGGAAAAATCTTTCATAGTCTGAAAACCTTGAAAACTTGTGGTTCATCAATATGAACAGTGAATGACAAATGACACTTCTTTTAGAACCTGTAGAATATCTGTTTGTTAATAAAATTTTATTTAAAATCAATATTTTTAATTTACTAATTTTATTTCTAAGAAAAAGATTGATCATATATGTGATCTGTGCATGTATATTCATGCTTCTATTTTGAATCTGTGTAACTTTTTCTAAGTGGGTGTTATCTGTCCAGTGTTCAAGCAAGGCCTGGATAAAAAAAAATATCCCTTTCTAAACATAATTTTAAATAAGACATGAAATGTGTGTATGTTATATATGTGTGTACATATGGGTAGGCAGATAGTTATAGAAAACATACTGAAAAAGTGAGTTTCATGAGATGGAAATCTGGAAATCAGATTTTATTAATTACTTTCTGAAATTGTTTTGGCCTTGTGCCAACTTTTGAGAGCATTGCTCTAATAGTGTGATAACTGCTGGGGGGGAGGAAACTGCTCTTCAGTTTCAGAAGTTGATAGCACAACAGAAGTGGTTGCTATGGTTGTATGTTTGCAGGGTTGTTTTAAAAACAAACAAACAAAACCCAAATAAATACACCCCTCAAAAAAAAGCCCCCCAAAACACAACCCAACCCACCACCACCACTTCCCTGCTTGCCCCAACCCCCAGTGTCCCCAAACCATTATCGTTCATTGAGAGCACAGCGATCACAGATCAGGAGGAGTTTCTCTGGCTTTTTTTTAGGTGTGTCTTCTCAGAACTAAGATTTGTGAACTAGAAAGCAGTAAGGAAAAGCAGCGTGTCTGTGGTTTGGTTGCAGTGTTTGAAGGCAGCACTTTAGATGTGAGCGTTTGATCATTTGCATTTTAAAATGTCTCCTTAGAATTTTCAGTGTTTTCAAGAGAAAACTTCCCAGTAATGATTAGGATATCTGGCAGAGTAAAGGATGGCAGGTTAGATCTACTAAGAAAAAAGACAGCAGAATGCACTTTTAGTCTTCTAGTCAGCTTTGCTGAGAATTTTGTTTTGCTTGTTATTGAAATGTACAATAAAGGCATCTTCTTAGAAAGGACTATTAAGTCTTTGGGGTTTTTTGGATGCCACTAACATTTAGAAAAAGTCCCAAGATTTTTCTTGGAAGAACTGTGGATGTTTTAGGTAGCCTGTGTACTTTAGAGTTGACTAACCTTTACATTAAACTACAGTGGGGAAATAATTTTTCTTGAAGGATGTACAGTGCTGAAGCTTCCTGAATCTAGTTTTGTTTTGCACTTCAATCTGTGCATTCTGCTGAAACCAATGCAATAGAAATCTGTGTAGCTTTCTTATAGCCAAGTGTGTGGTTTTACCCCTTTTCTCAGCCTTGATAAAGGAAATGCTATATATGTGCGAGTATTTTTTTTAATTACTTCTATCGTTTTGGGATCACAGACATTTCTAAGTCAGGGTCAGAAAGCTCTATTTTCTTCTACTGACTTGTATTGTAGCAATGGAATATGGATTAACAGCAAATACTTGCCTGGCTTCAGACATATTGGATAGAGACAAACTGCAATTTACATCTCCAATTACATCTTAATAAATTGCAAACTGAGCTAATGTTTGTAATTTTAATCAAGTGATAATGTTTGAACTAATTTTGTCCCTGGATGATGATGTATTTAATGTTGAAGACGGTGCTTACTGTTAATGTCTGTAAGTTCCAATTGAAGAAAGGTTTGAAATGTGTTGATGGACTTTTACATATTCATTTAAATGTATTAAAAATAAAATAGGCTTGGTAAAAGTGGCATCCGAGCAGGTGTAATATCTAGATAATTTTTGACAGTAATCTGAATAAACTCTGTGGTCCACTAGAAAAAATGGTAAGTAGTGAACAATTTTTCAAGCATTGATACCACCTAGTGGTAAAAAATATTGTTACTTGTTTACATAATATGTATTCAAAAGAATCTGAAGTTTGTGCTATATATAAAGAAAGGGGAATTAAATGGTGTCTTTTGTAACATTATCTACACGTGTAGTACTGCAAAAGCTGTTTGAGAGTGGGAAGCAAGAGCTCAAACACTTGCATTTCACTGCTTGATACTTAGAGGGATGGCTTCAATACAGTCTTAAACATATTTACTATGTCCCATTAAAAAAAGAAAGAGAAATTTCATTAAATGCACATCTGGATGAAGATAACAGGGACTTTTACCAGGTATAAAGAAATAATAGTCCTTTTCTCTGTGTGTATATGCCTCATAAACATCTGCTTTTGCTTAAAAAAACCCCTCAAACTGTCTTTGGAATAGAAGTTTGAATTCAGGTAGTGTTAAGGGTGTGGATATGGGTTGGGAATTCCTGGCACAGCCATTAATGAGACTTTGCAATGAACCAGAGTGGAGAGCTGGTCTTGGGAAAAACTGGCCTGGAGAAATGTTGATTTGGATAGGTTCCCAGGACTGGTTTGGAATGGATCTGCAGAGGTCATGTGGTGGGTACGAGGAGGGGAATGGTGGGGAGAGGCTGAGGCAAGGCAGAGCTCCTGCTTCTGGAGGTCAGGAGCCAGTGCATGCCAGGCAATAATGACTCCTGTGTTGGTCACGTTGTGTGATGCAATCTGTCAAGATCAGATTATGAAAACTACCTTTCTAAGTAAAATACTGCTCAACTACTCTTTAAAAAATGCAAAACTAGCCCTTTCAGTTATGGCAGTATGTGAAACCATCTTTCATTTCTTATTGCCAGCTGATGTAGTCAAGTATAAAAGTTATATTTTTCTTTGTAACATCTTTAATGTGACTATTACATATAAGATAGTAACTTAGCTAATTCTGACTGATTTACGTAAACTCTTATCTTTCACTTTTCATTTGTAGGTACTTGTTTCACAGTGGCAATCCAGAGCACCCAGGAGACATACTTCTAAATACAACTGTGGAAGTTTTGCCTTTTCAGGTATGAATTTACTGATTTGTGTCTTATCCATTATAGGATAAAAGCAAACCCTCCTCATTATATTGATTTATTTTTTTTTTAACAGGGTGAGAGAGACATGAATGCTTCTTTATTTTAACTGTAGGATCTTGATGCTCTCATACTTTCTCTTTTTTAATTGAATCTATTCACAGAAAACTATTGTAACTTTCAGATCTTCATTCAGAGTGCAGTCTGCTACAAGTGCTGTTGGTAATTTGGAGGTGAAAAGCTCATTTTCTTCCAGTTCACTGCTACTAATTAAAAAAAACCAAAACAATCTTCCCTCTCCTCTATATTTTTGGGAAAATGAGAAAGCTTAAATCAATCTGCTTTTTGACTTAGTAAAGAAGTCTTGGTTTAGGAACTGACACACATCCAAACTGTACTAGATATTGAAATATCTGGACTCCTAAACTGAGGGTGTTCCTTTCTCCTGATTATTGGGATTTTTTTCCCCGTAAATCAGCCTTGAGTTTTATTTCAGGAAGACAGTACACTATCTAAAGTGTATTCGTGCTTGAAGCTAGATGGTATGGGTTCTTTTTCTTCAGCTAGATATTATAGCTAACCATTTATATCACAAAACTCTGTGAGAGGATTAAGATACTACTTCAGACAAGTTTATTTTATTTAGTATTAAAATAGTAAAGCATTTCTGTATTCTCCCATACACCTGGTGTAGGTATCTTGAAATCTGTGCTTAAGTTACCATATGCTGTAGCTCTCTCCCTTTTTTTTTTTTAATTTTTTTTTTTAATTTTCATGGAAGAGTTCACTTCTCCGTTCTTGTAGTTTGTCTTCCTGGGAGCAAGCAAAAATAGAAAATATGACCACCCCTATCCCTAAAAAGAAGTTTTTCAGTTTGATTCTAATTATGTAACACGACTTATGGGATACTATATCATATGATAAGATTTATGGGTTTTGTTTCTCAAGACCTTTGGAAGTATATTCAACCACTAAAAGAGCAGCAGCCCTTACTTCACTTGGGCCAAAGATACCACAAGAATACACAAGATAATGACCAAAAATGTGCGCCAAGCATCTCTTTTTTTGGCTACACTTGGCTGTGAAATGTCCCTCAAACTGGATCATCCCTTAAAGAAGTAATGCTACTGAGCTTCTATGGCTATTGACACAATCTGTGGAAAGGTAAACAGGAAATTCAGCATCTGGACCATTCCTAAGCCACTGGTGTCAGCAGAAGATGTCACCAATATGAGAACAGCAGCTATATAGTGATAGGTACTGTCCTGAGGGAACAATATATCCAGCATGGGCTTCAGTAGAGCTGGAAGCCGATTTAAGTACTTTGACCCTGATACTCCCTAAGTAGAATTCAAAAAAACCAAAAAACCTTAGAAACCAGAGTGCCCCCAGGCTGGATTTGTCTGGGACTCAAGCAACACACTCAAAAAACCCAACCAACCAACTAGCCAACCAAAAAAAGCCCAAAACAAAAGATCTCCCCAAACCCAAAAAACCCCACTGCTTTTTCAGCAGCCTCCCTTAAAAGTAGGATAAAAGAAAAAAAGCTGATGGATTTAATCTCCTGTTTTGTCAAGCATTTTTAATTGATTCCTAGGAAATTCTTACAGTGGGGCTTTTAGTATTGGATCATGTGATTCTGGCTGTAATTTTCCAGCTGTTTTTGAAGCTCTGGTCTACAATCTCATTTTTCCATGCTTATTAAAAAACTTATTGATACCCATGCCTTTTTAGTGAGAAAGTGATAATTGCAGTGCTTCTCTTGCTGGTCTGATGGTTTTTCATCTTGCCTAAATTCTTACATCAAAAAATAAGCTGTAAATTTAATTTGTCCTGAGAGAAATCTCTGGTTCGACCGTAAGAAAAGAAGGGAAGATCCTGCCTTTGTTTTTCTTCTCTAGTGTATGCTGGTATCTGCAATGTGTTCTGTTCACATAGAAGTTAACATGTGAGTTACATGGGGCCCTTAAAGTACTTCTTTCTACTTTGAAGCCAAATATCATTCAGTTCTGGCACACTGCAGCTGCTTTTTTTTTTGTGTGTGTTGCCTTGTCTATGGCTATAACTATTCTAAGCTGGTCCATAATTATTTAGAAAATATGGATGCTGAATATATAACAAGAGTGCACACATATTTGTCTTTTCCTGGCAAAGTCATATGTCAAAATAAAATGATCTTGTTTTGTTTTGTTCTAGAATGAAGAACTGGTATTAAGCAAAGAAACCAAAGACAAACGCTTAGAGGATGGTTACTTCAGGATAGGTAAGTCACAGCAGAAGGAAATGTGTGTCGTAGTTATTGTAACAGTTAAGACATTTTCACTGAAACCAAAACAAACGTAAACCTGAGTTTTGATAATTCATTTTTGAGTATGTGACCTTGTAGGCTTACTTAGTATTGTTTCCAATTTGCTGAGACTGATGTAGTAAGCAAAGATCTAGTGAGCCTCTTGGCTGTAGTGCAGCTACATCCAACTTCTTTGCCAGGATTAACCACCTAGACAATTGTAGAGGCATTTCCAGGTTGTATAAGGTTGCATAAGATTACCTCTTCTGTCCTGTGACTGTACAAGTGCCTCTGGGTGAGCTGCTGTGCTTGGCCTGAATTTGAACCCACCCTACAGGCCATCAGCTGACTTGTCATAGGACGAGATTGGCATTTCCATAGCCAAGAGGCTGTTGGGGAAGGTGCCAGGATACCTGTTGTCAAGGAAGAGAAACTTTACTCATGGATTATATTCATTTGCTGGACATCCCTGTTATAATGAAAGCCAGGGGTTTTGTCTTAATGAATTGCAGTGGCTGTGTAAAGTGTAAAGTCTAGCTGGGCTTTTAAATTGGATTCTCATTCATCCTAATATAATTGAAGATCCTGTAAATAAGAATACATTAAGCAGGGACAATATCCCTTGTCCTCAGTTCTCCTTGAAAACATATAAGCTACGGGCTTCATGTTTGGTTCCATGATATTAAATGAAAATTCTCTGCCAAAATCTTCTCAGTTTGAGGTGCTTATACTCTTAGACAGTTCCAAGTTTTTATTCTTGCATGTAATCCTGTTTGGATTGGTGTGCTCAGGTGATAGGCCCTATCTTTGCTGCTGCTGCAAAGCTGAATCTGATATCAAAAATCACTGGCTGTCTTTTGTTTTGAGAATGATACCAGTCAGCTGTACACCAGCAGCAGTAGGTTTCACATGCGAATTGTGATGCTACAGATACATTTTTCTGGACGCAGATTTTGTACTTGAGTTTGTTGAACAGGAGTGAATTGAGGATATACTTTTGCTTCTTTTGCAGGGAAATTTGAAAACGGTGTGGCTGAAGGAACAGTTGACCCCAGCCTAAACCCTATTTCATCATTCCGGCTTTCAGTGATACAAAATTCAGCAGTTTGGGCAATTCTGAATGAGGTGAGAGGTGATATAACCTTTTAAAAATAAAACAGGCAAATGTGAGATTTCTCCATTCTGTCAGCGGGCTGAAACTCAGGATTTTGGCTAACACTGAAAACAGTCACCTCTGATTACTGAGAAATGTAAGACCCTAAAACATGACTTCTTTTTTTCCCGATTCTCTATTTCAGATTCATATTAAAAAGATTACAACCTGATCATGGAAATCTGCTTTAGAGGAGAAAGAAAGAATCCTTGAAAACTTTTCCTATAAAATCTGACATCCTTAGCAAGTCACACATTGAAAATACTGAGCATGCACCTTATTCCAAATTTCTTTCATTTTCACTTGAACTCTACCTCTTGTGAAATCTACTGTAGATGAGAAGATTGAATTACCCCTTCTTATCTGATCCATCCAGAAACTGATGCTCCACACTGATAACGCTTGTCTGAGGCCTGAGTTGTCCTCCACTTTAATGTGACTTTACCATCTTGTTGTTACAGAACCCTGCTACGCTTAACCTGTACTATTTTGATAGTATAGTAATATAGAGAAGTTGTACATATTGTTACATTCCTTGAAGAAGAAGAAAAAAATATAATTATTGTTAAATATGTTTTATGAAGGGGGTACTTTGGGAGTTCCATTTATTTTCTATAAAAAAGAACCCTCTTTTATAGACTGTCAGGGATATGTATTAAAAATGTTAGGGATATTTAATTTATTAAAATAATTTGAAAAGTACATATTTTTATGCAGTAAAATTTTAAATTGATACAGTTTTTTTTATGAATTCTCTAGTTTAAGTTATCTTTCTACATTTTTCTTTGGAGATGCAAACATAAATTAATACCATATTTCAAATGTACTGCCATGTTTAAAAAAATCTAGATTAAGTTTCTGAATTATGTAGTTTTATACACAAAATCTGAATGATGTTCAGAGGCATTAACAGAGTTCTGAAGAGCATTATTCTTTGGGGCTATGAAATTCCACTATGTACAGTTTGTAGCCACATGAAAAGCATGCTAAAATGTCTTGTTTCGTATTATGTACCAAATCTGCAGTGATTTTAGATTGAATCCATTGCATTTTAGAATAAGTTTTTCAATTCCAAACAGTTCTTTCTAAAAATCTTTGTAGACATTTCCTAGCCTGGACAAATACATTTTCTGTACTGAAAAAAAAAAATCATTCTCCAGCTTTGCTTTGGAGTGACAGAGGTTACCTTTGATCAAAAGAATTACTAGTAATTAAATACATTTGATCTACAGAGGTCTCCTTTTTAAAAGTTCTGTTATTGCAGTGCTTATTTTAGATACATGACGGTGAGTAGTTATGAGTTATTTTTATTTTCTTCCATTGTTCAAGAACAAGGTTTCAGTTCAACTCCGTTATTGATCAGTGTAGTAACTTGCACTAACTTTTAATAGGACCTGAATTTGGCCTCAAGTTAGTACCCTGCCTTTTCATTTCAAGGGGAAAAAACCCAGTGATCTGGAATGAATCAGAAAGTGGTTTGGATTAAATCCAGAGCAGAATTGTTGCAGTGCTAATGCTGCCACTGCTCTGAAAAGTCCTTCTGCTCAGGTGCTTATGTGTAAGGACATAGGCATGGGAAGATTTAAGTTACCCAGTCAGAAATGGTGAGGAAGAAGAGAGGCAGAAGTTCCTCTCTTTAATAGGAACGAAGTGCCTGATTGACACAAGAAGGGAGGCATCTACCCTGGCTTGGGGATTCTCAGTTGTGCAGTGAACCAACCTCCTGGAAATCATAGAATGCATTGGGCTGGAAGGCACCGTCAAAGGTCATCTAGTCCAACCCCCCTGCAGTCAGCAGGGACGTCTTTAACTAGATCAGGTTGTGGAATGACATCTTGAAAGCTGGCCCAGTTTTCCCTGTGGGGAAAAAACCTCTGTTGCGTGGTTCCTGGTGTAGAGTGGGGATCTTGAATTCGTATCTCCAGCATGAAAGTTCAACTGATAGATTTGGCCTCTTTTTCATAACATATTTATAAGGAGCAGGAGCCTAAACCTGAGTCTCCAGCATTGCAAGCCATCACCACTGGGATATGGAGTCAACGTGTCCTTTCTTCTTCCTTGTTGGAAAATTATGTCATAGCTTTGACAGTTCAGCAATATTCAAGTTTAAGAGCTTAACTGCTTCTCCAGACCATAGTAATTTTCATAGAATCACAGAATGTTTACTTTTTTCTGATCACATCAGATAGTGTAAATAGCATGTTACTTGGAAAGCTCGGCTTGCCCATCGAGGCTGTGGGCATAAGCTAAGCACTGGCCTCATAAAGGGAGTTTATTCTTGGATTTAGGGATGTAGGTGAATGAGCTCAGAATCCTGTGTGAATCTCCCCTATTGCAGTGCACCACAGCCCAGGTCCTCACGTGTGCACTGCCACCAAATTATTGCCATGTAATGGCTTTTTATCACACATTAGCTAGCAAAGGTCTAAGAAAGTATTTCAATTTTCTTCCCAGCTCTGCCGCTGAATGAATGATGCAAGTAATTTAAACTATAGCTATTTATTACCATTTAGATTGCAGAAATATGTTAGATATTGCAGTTTTGTAATATAAGTAGTTTTGCTGACAGGGACTTTCCACGAGTTCAAAAGTTTACTGGTGCCACTTAAGAAGGCTGGGTGCTTAATTCTCAAAGCATTCTCGTTCCTGATCTCTCACAGTAGTTACAATGAATCACTGCTAATACATTTAAATATATAGAACCCTTACCACATTGATTGCAAGACTCTGGTTAACAGGATATTTATTTTTCAAAAATGTTGACATGAAATTTATCAAAGGCAACAAATTAACTAGTGCTTGGTAAAATATGTGGGTCTTTATTTCTAAAGATTGTTTCATTTTTATTACATTATGCTAGCAGGAGTTAGAAATTCTCTGGGCTACTTTAAGTGTTCCTGAGCTTATAAGCTCTATAAATAAATGTGCCATATTAATACAAATTAAATTTTGTAGATTCAGGTAAATTCAGACCTGGTGTAATCAGATAGTTCTGCAAATTCACTTGGAAATTTTGCTGAGAAATAGAATAAGCAGAGAAAATATTTTCTAATTATTTCTGCAGACACCTATTTTGGGCTTTCTACCTTTCAAATTCGAATCCCCAAGCCAGGCTAAGGTGGTGCAAGTCTCCTTCCTACAATTATGGTGAAATACAAATACTTTGGCTGTTTGGCTTAACTGTCAGTGATTAGCTGGGGCACTGGTTATGACTGGGTGTGCTCCAGAGGGGCTGGTGTTCCTTGGCATCTTAAACCTACTACCTGACTTTGGGGAGTTTTTTCCTACATTTATTTAATTCCAAGTTATTTTTGTTGTGGCCTCTAGGCCCCTGAATCTTACAGTAATCGAAGAATGGAAAGTGTTTCAAAAAACCCCCCACATTTTCCCATGACCCTGTTAGCTCCTGATGCTGTCAAAGCTTCAGAAAAGAGAACTTTTGTAAAACCAAGGGCATTACCAGAAACCTTCATTATTTGTGCAAATTATTCTTAACTTATACTGGATGCCAAATGATATGAGCACTGGCTTTTCTGAGCTTGCTCTGGACCAAGGGAACAAGACTGTCGGTATAACCTTGCTTTGCTAACTCAGTGGGGTAGTCCTGCTGAAAACTTTGTAAATAATGTGAACAGGACATGATCCCAAATTAGCACTTTTATTTTTTCTAATTAAAGAGTGTTTCTGAAGCACTGTATAAGGCTTTCTGCTTTTGCAGGCATCTCAACCATGTATTTGCATTGATAGAAAATTTTCCTATAGATAAATTTGTTTTTCCCTAACTGAAAGATGGCTTAGAAAAATTCAAACAGCTAAAACACATTATTTGTGGACCAATAACAGACTGGACTCTTCTGTCATATTGCTGCTTTTCTAGCTCTTTCAAAAGCGATTTTTAATACCTTGAGTCAATTTAAAGCAAAGCTTTGCCAATGTGATACGCAATTTCTTGAATAGGATGGAATGTGATTAGTCTTTGGCAAAATTGAACAACCATATAATGTTTTTCCTTCATTTTTTTCCTAAGTATATTTTCATTTTGGTGATCTCCATTTTTTGTTGGAAATATTTGCTCCAGATGAAGTATTGTAGTAATTTGTTGTTTGCTTCCAACTTGGAAAATATTACTTTAGTCTCATGGGAGCAAAAAAAAGAATTAAATATCTTTATACTTTGCTCTCCTGAAATAAATTAACCCTAGGTTCTGTATTTGTCCTTACCAGGAAGGGCATATTCTGAAAAAGCTTAAAACAAGTAACTGTAGTAGAAAGGGAAAAAACTCTTTTATATTTTTCAATCATCTTTGCAATCACCAGCATAACGCTGAAAGGCTATTAAACAACTGGTGTTTTCAGGCTAGCATTGATTGCTGATGTAAAAAGCATACCCTGCACAGAGATGATGAATTAGTCTTTGAGAGTGTCACTCTTCTGACCTTAGCAGTCTCTTAGGGGTTTTGCTGATTTGTGCTGTAAACAGTGAGTGATGAGCTGCTGGAACTTAAAGTAGCTTAATTTTGAGAAGGATGAAGCCTTCTTTTGAGGGGACAGACTTGGAGATCTCTAAAGGGAAGGTGCACGTGCCCCGAGTCCTTCATTGATTTCAATGGTAATCACACCATAGGGCACTGACTAGGAAGTATTTTCACAGTTGAACTGAAGTGGGTGATTACTGGTGCAAGGATTCCTGTGAGGGAAGAGGTGTAGAGCTGGGCTGCAGCTGCCTGCAGGACGGGAGCTGGTCCTGACTGGATTCCTTTACCTTCCATGGATCAGTGCTTTCCTTGGTAAAAGGGGAATGTTGCTCAGCATCTGCTGAGCGGGGAACGTGATTCTCTTCAAGCCTTAACAGTGGCTGAAACACACAGTACTGTAAGATGCACTGCCAGCATATTTGGTATTTTAAGATAAATATAGTTTTTCCTTAGAGATCAAATTCTAGTATTGAAATATTAAGTCTTACTGTAACCAGTTTACTCTTGTGTTGTTTTGGAAACTGAATCCTAGTGCTCATGTTTCATATTGAACACTGCTTTGGAAGGTTGTCATCTTCATTTTCCAGGAGGTATCATTTGTGACGGTCAGTTTATACTTCTGCCTCACGGACTTCATCACTGCGGGCGCTGCCAAGAGCCCACCCTTGTAGCCAAACTCAACTTGTGCTTTCCTTCCACATTCATTGACCTGCCACTCATACTGGTGGATGTGGTAATACCCGCTGGACTTCTAGAGGTTGGGTTTAAAAACTTGCTGCTATCTTTGGAAACCTGATATGGGTCATGTTAATTGTGCCTTTCATCACTGTTTCTTGTCCATGTGTATTTGAAGTAGTCACTTTAATTTATCTGTTCTCCAGTTCTTTCATAAAAGGAGGGGACAGTTCTGTAGCTAGAGACAGTTGTTGCTTTCCCCTCGCAACATGATTAAGATCTGTACTTTCACATGGTCCCAAGGTGAGGTATTCCAATATTATTCTTAAATAAAACTGCTTTTTGATGTCACTTAAAACCCTCATAATGTAGAGCTTATGCCAGTATGTGCAAAATATCTGCAGTAAGCGTGATGCTAAATAGACTTGTTGCAGTTAAATTTTAAGCTACAGAGACGTACAAGTAACTTGTTTTTAGGAATGTACTGCGAAAGTATTTGAACAAAATTGCTAACATGTTTACTGTTGTAAATATTTTAATAAAAAAAGGACACTTCAAACTTTTTTTACACAATTATCTACAATAAAGAGAAATTTACAACCATTTACAAAATGTTCTTAAACTTTTTCTTTACTGTCAAAACAGCTAAGATAAAATCAGAATAACCGTTAGATGAAGTCCTGGTTTTATTTCACTCTGTATTTATAAAAGGAACAAAGCATCTTGGTGAAGTTCCATCCACATGCTAACGAGATCAAATAGAGCATGATGAGAAGTGCAAAGGGATACAAAAGAATAGCTGTGTTCTTCAGAAACGGCAGTGCTGAAACAGAAGCAACAAGGAAGCAAGTGTGAAGTGATGCTCATTGCAAAAGGGTGCTTCACATAGAACTGCCTTGGGGGAAGGTGGCCAGAAAGAACGGTTGCTCTGCTGGCCCTCTCAGAAGGGCAGCTTGGTCATCTCTGCCCTACCCTTATCACAGGTTAAAGAGTACTTCACTGCCATCAGTAATGCCCTGGGAAGCTGTTCTGCCTGAAAACATAGCCTTAAACTCACCACAGAATTTTTACCCAATGCAAACGTTTTGAAGTGGGTTTAGAGAGGAACCAGAAAAACAAGTTGTGATGCTACAGGTCTACTATAAGAAGGGAATATAAATTCTTTGGGTAAGGTGTCCACCCAGCTGGAGACACAGATGGGTACATTTCTATCAAACTTCTTTTACTGCAAAGAAAAAATTACATCAATGGCCAGCTGAGCCTCTGCTTTACAGATTAATAGCCTAAGATCAAATTAACAGGCTAAGATCATGCTCTTGTTTTCAGTCAAACATTTTTAGTCAGAAAAGTTGCCACTACTCACCACTGTATCCTAGGAATGTCACATATATGTAGTAGCCGATTGCAATCAGCCATAGTGTGTTCCCAACAAAATACCCAATGACAGAATCTGATATGATGACATCTGAAAGAGACAAGTGCTCTCAGCTGTTTTGATCGAACATGACTTTGAAGCAAAGAGCACAAAATACTCTACTTACAGTTGATGAAGAACAGCTGGATAAAATGCAGAATGACCAGAAGTGGATAGAAAGCATTCAGGTGAACATCAAAGGCATATCCCCACTCCACGTCGTAGTCTCTGTTCTGCTGCTTCACCAGGTATTTATTAGAAACAAACCTACAGGAAAAGATATCTAAGACTGTTGTCAATCTGAACCAATACAGCTGGCTGACAAAACATTGGTTTGAGATTGTAAACCATACGTGAGCCTGACTCTGCCCTGACAAAGTTTCTGCTCTCTGGGAGAAAATACAGAAGAATACACAGATCAGACCACTGTTAAAATGTCTTTCTTAAAGCTGTACTTATATCCCAGGCATTCAACAAGCAGCTGAAATATACTGCTGGCAATAGAGAAACATAACTTTTTTAAAAAAAAATAAATCAGCACTATAAGTTATCAATGCAGTTACAAGTTCTCAGGCTGCTTTTGTTTGTACACACACAGAGATGACTTCAGAAAAGTTGGGCTTGTTCAGCCTGTGCTCTAGGGAGACATCATTGCAGCCTTCCAGTATCTGAAGGGGGTCTACAAGAAGGCTGGGGAGGGACTTTTTATAAGGGCTTGTAGTGAAAGGACAAGGGGTAATGGGTTCAAACTGGAAGAGGATAGATTTAGATTAGGTGTAAGGAAGAAGTTCCTTGCTCTGAGGGTGCTGAGGCACTGAAAGAGTTTGCCCAGGGAAGTTGTGGATGCTCCACCCCAGGAGGTGCTCAAGGCCAGGCTGGATAGGGCTTTGAGCAACCTGATCTAGTGGAAGGTGTCCCTGCCCATGGCAGGGGGTTGGAACTAGATAATCTTTGAGGTGCCTTCCAACCCACCATTCTGTGATTCTATGAAAATGCACATACATGATCAGTACACCTCGCAAAGGGATGGTTTATTTCATCCCTACAGAAACAGTGCACTGTGAGGATGGGAGGAAGGCAGGCTAGCACTGGTAAGATGAGCCCATTCTTCTTACTGAAAAGCAGCACTAACAGAACCCGTGCTGCCTGGTGTTATGGACCACACAACAAGCCTTCAGACTTTGTTTTCTGCTAAATTTCTGCTGACATGTGAAAATGTCCCATTTAGAAGGAACCAAGAAGTCAATATATGTTCAAAACCATGAAGTTAAGAGACCAGAGCTTTCATGGTAGCTTCCTCTGACATCTTTGTACCAACAGCAAGGTCAGAAAGACAGAGCTTGGGTGCAAGGTCAAGTGAGGCAAGAAGAGGGTTAGAATCATTAGGAGGGGGAGGGGGGCATTTGAAAAAGATGTAAGCCTGTGCTGCAAGCAGGGACTTAGACCAAACTGGAGCCAGGTGACTGGCACTGGGGCCTGCAGGAAACTGAGTAAGACAGAGGAAAACCAGCAGATGCTGAAGTCTTTCTGGTTCAGGAGACTGCCCAGAGTCACAAATTGCTAGAGGATGCAGGGCAGAATTACCAAGTGCACTTCCCCAGGTAATTTATGGGTTTTGCTGTCCTAGACAGGAGAGTAGCTCAGATGGACCTCTCATCTGTCAGCTACCCTTCTGGTATGTGCCTCATCATGAACTTTGCAATCACAAGCAGAAGTTCCCGAGGTCACTGTTTGAAACGAACCTGTCCTTTTTCTGATTGGCATCAGCTTAAGATGTCAGCTCCTTTACCAAGAACTCTTTCAAGTGCCCTTGCTTCCCTGAGTTCTTGGTAAAATAAAAACCCTTCCTTTGGTGCCCTCCCCTTGCCCCAGAAACTGTGACTTCCTGTTGGTTCATGGTTCCCTTGCTGGTGCAGGACACATCCATAACATGCTGAGGCCCGGGTTACAAACTGACTCACTGCTGCCCCTCCCTTTCTGTAAGTCTCTGGACATTACAGGGTAAGACTGGCAGTGACTGCCAGCAAAGCAACAGAGCCACCACACATGAAATACAACAGACACCACTTGTAGTGGAAATAGCTAAAATCTTCAGCAAGAAGCAAGGGCCCATTGTATGTTGCCCTGCGTAAACATAATCATGTTGATTTAGGCTGACTTTTGTTTAGGCTGACTTTACTTCAGCTGCTCAACAAAAATAAAGAATGAAGAAATTTTTCTTAATCACCAAATTTTTTATTTGGCATTATTGCTGAAGACCAACCAGCTTGAGAACAAAACTGAAATTTTCATCATCATACAGACTTCCTGACATTCATCTTCTGCAGGAAATAGTAAAGAAAAAGATGCGTTCTTTTTTAAAGCAACGTTTTGAAACAATTACCACAACGGCACAAAGCCTACAGCCAATACTTACTTTATAATTTTGCCCCAAACAGAGAAGCAAATGTCTTGCAAAGAGTGGGGGACTGTGTCCAGCAGCAATACTGAGCTCAGCTTCAAACATTGCTACTTACCACATCAGAGTTGCAATCAGGAGGCCAACGCCTACGCAGTCTATGAACACAACCCAAAGTAGCAGCTTTATTGTTTCAAAAAACCCCATGTCCAGCACAAATCCAAATCCTACAGTAGACACTGAAAGGACAAAGAGATTATTCAAGTTAGCTATGAAAAAGAAATGTGATTTTTTTTAGTATGCTGTTTCAAAATCTCCAGTTTCCTTATTATTTTTCTCCCTGATATTTTCAGTCTAACAGCTCATTTTTTTTCCACCAAATACTAGGTATAATAGAATTTATTAATTATATAAACCCTTTCACAGAATGGAGAACACTCACCTGTACTTGGGCTTAACGATACAATAGCAAAGTGTATTATAGAATTGTTTAGATTGGAAGATACCTTTAAGATCATCAAGTCCAACCATTAATCCAGCACTGCCAAGCCCACCACTAAACCATGTCCTTCAGTACCACATCTACACATCTTTCAAACACTTCCAGGCATGGTGGTTTTCCTGGGCAGCCTGTTTCAGGGCTTGACATCCCTTTTGGTGAAGAAATTTTTCCTAATACCCAATCTAAACCTCCCTGGCACAGCTTGAGACCATTTCCTCTGGTCCTATCACTCAGTACTTAGGAGAAGAGACCAACACCTTGCTACGACCTCTTTTAAGGTAGTTGTAGAGGGTGATAAGGTCTCCCCTGAGCCTCTGTTTCTCCAGACTAAAAGTTATCCCTCCTCTACAATTATTTCTCAAAAATTCACACAATGTTACAACAGAATATCCTTTTTTTTATAAAAGCTCCTTGTTTACCCAAACCATGCACATGGTGATAAGAGCACTTAACAGGTTTGATGTTACAGCAATGTGCTATTGAATAGAAGATAATGAGGGTAATACTTGCATTTGCAATTCAGTCTAAAAATTACATGACACGGTTTGTTTACAACTGTAAACAAACTGCAATATATAGTATTTCATATATATATGCACTATATATTCTGCAATATATAGTATTTCACTAGACTGTTGTAAAACCAGCATTTTCACATAAACCAAATGTTCAGTATTTTTTTAACTAAACCACTATTGTCTGGCATGGGGTTTTATGACTGTGAAGTTACAGGGAACTAACTACATAGTTTGAAATGCAACAGAAAGTGAGTTGCAACAGAGAGATTAATTCAGGACTACACAGTATTAGCTATGCCTCCTCTGCTGTCCAATTCCCACCCGTACTTCCAAAAAATTAGGCCGTTTTCTTCTATTCTACTTTGATTAAAACATAATCCATATGGATTTGTGTGAGTGTGATGAGAAGGGCCATGAATACTTAACCCTAAACTTTCACAGAATCATAGAATGGTTGGGGTTGGAAGGGACCTTCCAAGGTCATCTAGTCCACCCCCCCTGCAGTCAGCAGGGACATCTCTGCCTAGATCAGGTTGTTCAGAACCCCATCAAGCCTGGCCTTGAATGTCTCCAGGGATGGGGCCTCCACCACCTCCCTGGGCAACCTGTTCCAGTGTTCCACCACCCTCATAGTGAAAAACTTCTTCCTAATGTCTAATCTAAATCTACCCTTCTGTAGTTTAAAACCATTGCTCCTCATCCTCTCTCTACATGCCCTTATAAACAGTCCCTCCCCAGCTTTCTTGTAGGCCTCCTTCAGGTACTGGACAGCCACTATAAGGTCTCCTCAGAGCCTTCTCTTCTCCAGGCTGAACAGCCCCAAGTCTCTCAGCCTGTCTTCTTAGGAGAGGCACTCCAGCCCTCCTTTCCCTCCCTCTACTTTATGCTGTCTATTCCCTGACACTCACCGCAGAGCCAGATACTGAGAAGTACTAAGAAAGCAGGATCATCTCTTGCCCATTGGTCCTTTGTCTGTTTCCTGTAGTGAAAGTTCCTATAAACTCTCTGTGGTGAAGTGAAGAGGTAAAGCATCTGCCAAAGTGCAAACTCAAAGTCCATCTGTCGGAAGTGGAAGAGCCTCCGCAGGTACTTGTAGCGTTTTGCTCCAGCTGTATGTCTTGCAGCATCTCTGGGGCTCAGCACACCATTGCCCTGGCTCCGAGAATTAACTGAAGTGGTTGGCAGCATTTTGCTAAAGAAGGAATTTCAAAAGATGCATTTGGTTTTGCATAGAAGGACGACTAAAAGTAAAATCATGTGATGCCGGCCTCATCTGCAATAGCAAAGTTACAAAAACTACTATTGTAGAATGTTTTGGGTTGGAAAGAAGCTTTAAAGGTCATCTAGTCCAACCCCCTGAAACAAGCAGGGACATCCTCAACTAGATCAGGTTGCTCAGAGCCACATCCAACCTGACCTGGAACATTTCCAGGAATGAGGCTTCTACCACCTCTCTGGGCAACTTGTCCCAGTGTTTCATCACCCTCACTGTAAAAAAATTCTTCCTTATACCTAGTCTAAATCTAACCTTCTATAGTTGAAAACCATTTACCCTAGTCCTATCATAATAGGTCCTGCTAAAAAGTTTGTTCCCACCTTTCTTATGGCCCCCTTTAAGTATTGAAAGGCCACAATCAGGTCTCCCTGGAGCCTCCTCTTCTCCAGGCTGAACAACCCCAAGTCTCTCAGTCTTTCCTCATAAGAGCGGTGTCCCAACCCTCTGATCATATTCGTGGCCCTTCACTCCAATAAGTCCATGTCTATCCTGTGCTGAGGACCTCAGAGCCGGATGCAGCATTCCAGGTGTGGTCTCACCAGAGCAGAGCAAAGGGGAAGAATCATCTCCCTTGTTCTGCTGCCCACGCCTCGAGTACCAACCACGACACTTAGAGGGAGCCTGTCACGGCCCGGCCATCACTGCCCCGGCTGCTGTCGAGGCAGCAAAGTGGGAACCCAGGAGCAGGGAACCCTGCTTCCAGCACCGCCCGGCGGGGAGCCCCGCCGCCCCACCTCATCAGTCCCGCGGGGGTGCCTGGGAAGTGGGCTCTCTCCCGGCCCCCGAGAGCCTCTCCCGGCACCAGGCCCTAAAGCGATCGCCAAAGGCGATACGAGGCGCTACCGAGGGCTCCGCGGAGGCGAAAGGCCGGAGCAGGCAGCCAGGGGCCGGGAAGGAGACCCATGACCGGCCTCCCCGCCCGCTGCTGGGTCCACGCCCGCCCGGCGCCGCCCGAAGTGGCTGCCACGACAACCCTCCAGCCCTGACAACAGCCACTGCTTTCTCAGCAGGACCCGCCTCAGCACCGGGGCGGGAAACACCGACATAGGGACCCCCACCCAAGGGCGGAGCTCGTCCCTTAGAGCACAGGGGAGGTAAGAGCTTCACCTGCTGCCCCAGCCCGCGCCGCCGCCGCCGCCGCCGCCTCTACCCGCAACCTTCCGGCAACGTCTGCGACGCAGGCGCCCCGGTTCCCTTCCCGGAGCCGCCCCGCCCCTTCCTCCCCTCGCCGGAAGCGACGGCCGGGGTCAGTGTGCCAAGATGGCGGCGGCCGCAGGTAGCGGCACTTGTGTAGGCCGTAGGGAGGCGTAAAGCCGGCCCCGCCGCCATGCCCAAGTACTACGACGATAAGGAGGAAGAGGACGGGCGGGCCTGTGGGGGTGTGCGGGAGGATCTGCGGCAGTGCCTGCTGGAGAGCCCCTGCGTCCTGCAGGTGAGTGCTGCCCTCCTCCCTCCCCGCTGTCCCCGGCCCCGCGTCGTTGCCGCCGCCGCTGTCGCCTCCTCCTGGTTAGAGGCTGAGGGAAGGATGTCCCGAGGCCCGCTCCCCGCGGGCCAGGCGCTCGAGAGGCCGCTGTCTGAGGCGGCCCCCGCCGCCCTTTCTGGCCCGGGGGCGTCTTCTGGCCCCCGGGGAAAGCTGCTGCCGGGCGGGGAGCGGCGGCCTCCCGCTGCCGGGGTCCGGCCCCCGGCGGAGGAGAAACTGCTGTTAAGTCCCGTTCAAGGCTGTTAATTCGCGTTCTAAGCAGGTTAATAAATTGCAACTGCGTAAGAGAGCGCAAGTCGCCGGGCAGCAGCAAAGTCCCAAGTAAACCGTGTCTGAAGTGTTCTGATGTCTCTTGAACAAGCTGCAGAAATCCATTAAGTTTTTAATTCTGTACTTTTCGTCTAACAGGAAAATAAAAGCCCTAAGCAATGCTTGAGGGAAGGACACTGTAGGAGTTTGCAAGTGACATTTTTTGCATGCAAAAGATCAATGGTAAGTGTTGGTGCTGTGTTTTCTGCCAGCGGCCTGGGTGTTTTCTGTCCCTTTCCCTGTTTTCCGAAGAAAACCAATTCAGTAAAGCTGGTGTCATTAAGCAGAACAGGCCTTGCCTTTTAATTCCATTTAAAATATGGCTGTTGTACACTGTTCTCATGAAGAAAAAGTTGTAGAGTGTGAACAAGATGGAAAAAAAGCATATTTAAATTGGGTTAGTATTAGCATATGACATTAAACAAGTAGGTGTTTTTACTATATTTGTTAGTAAAGCTTTGGTTTATGCAATATTAGTAGATCGGGTAGTTGTAAGATAAGGTATTGACAAGCTAATTTTTGTTATTTTCACAACATTTAAGTGAAAAAAAGTCCTACTGAAAGAGATTTTCAGTGTTGAAGCAAGCTCTTGCAATTTGTTAATTTTCTTTGAGGGCTTGAATTCATGATAAAAAACAGTTTTGATTTATTTTTTTTTAATGTAGTGAGCTATCAGTTGTGGTAGTGAGAAGCCAGTTGTAAAAAGGTAATTAGATAAAGTTTCCCTAATTTTGGTAGAAGTTCATTGTCTAGAAACATCTTCCTTATGTTTGCATAATACTTAAAAATAGTTAAGGTGGGGCAAAGATGGTCTTAAAACTTTCTGAGTGTGAGTAGTGCAGTACTCATTTTTAGTTTTAGCTGATGTAATAAGCAATGAAGAATATACAGCTCAAACTATACCTAGAATTTTTCTTCTGTATTTTTGCTTCAGTCATAGCAGCTTTTTGTACCTCTCCTATTCAAATTGTATTAATTCATAAAGTGAGAAATTATTTTTATTTTTGACAGGAAAAATGTGGTGTATTTAATGCTTGAAATACCTATTTGATGCTACAGTAGCAATATATATCTCTCCAGGTAATGGGCCTATATTTCCATCTGTAGATTGTTAAAGGAGCTTGATGAAACTAAATTTCATGCAAGAAGAGGAGTCACTCTTACATGTTTCTGCTCCCAGTCCTAAGGCTGAAGAATAGCGGTTTTTTGTCCTGTTAACTCTGTAAATGTCAATGTTTGTGCTTTGCCAAATTTCTTACTTTGTATAATAGTGAGGCTTAAAGACTATTTAAGACAAGTTAGACACTAAATGCAGATATAATTTACAATATGCTGAAATCATTAGGGGTTTTTCCTGGATGCTGTTTTCTTTGAGAGGAAATATGATCTCTTATCAGAGAAGTAAACTTTAGCATGCTTTAGATACTAAAGTAGGATCAAAGTTTAAAGTGGAAGCTGCTTGTTTATTGGGCAAGCTGTGTCTTGCAGCTTAGTGCTTTACAAATTTTGCTGCAGTTCTGAATCTTGAAAGTGGGCTAATTAAGGGAGGTAAAAGATACCTCCTCAATCTGGTATGTGGCTGAATTGCAGTCTGTAACTGCCATCTAAACTAACTGTCTAAATTCAGAAGAATTCTCCTGAGATTAAAGTATGGTTTTCTGTTGCACTGGGAAAGAACTTGCAATTTAATTTCAGCAATTGCTGCACTGTAGCTGTTATTTTATCTTTACTGCCATTTTTTGCATTGTTACATGATTTTTTGTAACTGCCAGGAAGAAACTTGCAGTTATTGCAAGCTGAACGTTATTTTAGTTTTTACTAGTTTTTTTTTTCCAGACATTTGTTGTATTTAAGTTATCCTTGTCCTCACTGACATTTGCAGTGACTCCCACTTCAACCCAATCTGAATTTTCCTCCTTCAACTTGTCAGTTAAGTTTGTAAGAACAGATCTAAGCTGATTTACGCTACCTTGTTTCCATGTGTTCCTTGCCATCCCACTATGGTGTCCTGCCGTTTGTGTGTTATGCTGTTTATTTCAGAATCCACAGGATGCTTATCACATAATTTTAATTTTGTGTGAGATTTTAGATAATACAATCTCTGTTTTCTTGGAGGAACCCTATCACCTGTTGGCTACATCACTTATTTGCTTTACATTAACTCCTGCTTTATTCTGTGCTTTCTTTTGATATTACAAAGCGCCAAGGTAGCAGAAGCACCCTAAAGTATTTCTTTTGCAATATGTATGGTTTTAATGTATTGACTTCAAATTTCAGTTGGATACCAGGGCAAGATTCAGAGGAAGGAAGGGATACTGACATCCTCCTGAAGAGACCCAGCCGTGGGAATGAGGGTTCGTCAGCACTTGGAGCAAAACAGAGACTAAAGTAAGAAGATTGTATCTGCTGCATCCTTTCAGGCAGTATTTTCGCGGAAGGTATCTGCTCCTGAGTATTCTTACAGATTGGCCTGGATGTGCATTTAAATGTTAAAAAGAAGACAAGCATAAAACTGCAAGTTCTGGCCAAAATGGGTACTTGTCACACACTTGTAATAAAAGATGTGAAATCCAGATAAGCTGCAGAAGTTCTCTTTGTGTTTTGAAGTGAAGCTGTCTTTTGGGGTTTTACTAATTCCAATCATGTTTTACTGTTACAAATAATACAAGATATGGAGCTGAGAGCTCTCTCAAGTGGTATCCCAGAGGATACCTCAGGATAGAGCAGTTTCCAGAGGTGATGAGTTGGCCAAGGTTGTGAAATGTTTTTGCAAACTGTTTCTTCCCCAGCCCTTTTGTTGTCCAGTAAACCTGCACTAACAGGTGGGAGTGGTGGTGTTTTTGCAGTCCCACATAGACATGGATGGCATGTCTTTCCTCTTGCCATGAACTCATTTTAATGTGGTGATTGATGTACATGTTTATTACCATGGTCTGGCTTGTTGGACAATTAGATTACAATTGGATTCCTCTAAATTAAAGGATACCCGATTTGTCTTTCGGTAATCCGTCGTCTTCTTGTATTGGCACAAGTCCAAGAGAACTATAGAATATTCTGGTCAGTGACTTGAAAGCTGTATGCCAAGATGTAGTTCATTATGTGTCTTTGGATGGGAGAGGAAGGTGTTCCTCTGGTCAACAGTTAAGGAGACTCATTTTCACTATAATTATTGCATACCAAAAGTATTTACAACACTATTTAAGTTCCCCTGAGATGACCCTCAAAGATCTTTCTGCATTATTTTCCAAGCAGCTAATTCAAACATACGTACAAAGGAGGGATGATGATCTGGACTTTGTGTTTGTAGAAAGTCATGTTCTACAAATTTACTTTGTGAGCATTTTTCTTGTTTTTAATTTGTCACTTCTTCCTGAATTCTTTGGTTCATGTTTATGGGTGTAAAATGTTCATGTTGCCATTCATGTTAATTTAAATTGTAAATAGTTTCTGCTAGATACTTCTTAAAACTTCCTCTTCCTTTAGATTTTTTTTGTGTGTGTTTAGTTAAATTTTATATAGTTTCACAATTATAAAACAGCTGCAGAGAAAATGCAAAGAAATTAATAGAGGAAAATACTGTTTTGCTTCCTTTTGATCAAGGGTGACTATGACAGATCTTTCTGTGGTATGACAATGTTCTTTGAGACAGGTAACATCTATCAATTAGTCTCTCTTGCCCCACCCTGGTAAGGAAGCAGGATTTATGGGGGTAACAAGCATGAAATAGTGCTTAAACTGTGACTGTAGTCAATATTTCCTGGTTCTGCTTAAGAACTTGTTTATGAAGAACATTTCTTTTTCCTTCCTTCAATGTCTCTACCTCCTTTCCTGCCTTTTGAAGCCTTTAAAAGAAGTAAATGGCAGCGTAAATCTTACATGTGGAAACTGAAATAACTTCAGACCAGCTGATTAGAAACAAGATTAGGAAATAGTGAGAGGGAGGGAGTCATAGTAACTTCTTTTCTTGGCTGAGACTTACAGCCGTGTGGCTGATTTATATCTAGTCTGAACAGATGCCTGCAACACTTACTGTTTGCAACATTGGTGACTTCAGTGAGTGAGCGCATCTTGATTATTTAGTTCTATCTTAAGCAACTGCTCTGTGATCAAAGTATGTTTATATTCCTTGTATGTGTAGGATTTTGTTTTTGCAATCGGAAATCAACACTTGATTTCACATTTTCATGTTCTGTTGGTCATGTGAAAGCTATTTAATTTGTAGAAGTGCTGTAAACATCCTTTGATTTCTTTCTTGTGAAGAAAGGCTGAGGGCCTTGGGCTTTTTAGCCTACAGAAGACTGAGAGGGGGTCTTATCAATGCTTATAAATATTTAAAGAGTGCATGTCAGGAGAATGGGACCAGACTTTTCAGAGGTGCCCAGTGACAGGGCAAGAGGTAACAGGCACAAACTTCAACATAGGAAGTTCCCTCTAAACTTGAGGATAAAATTCTTTGCTTTGAGGGTAATGGAGCACTGGAACAGGGTCTCCATCTCTGGAAACAGTCAAAACCCACCTGGACACCATCCTGTGCAGCCTGTTCTAGGTGAACCTGCTCTGGCAGGGGGATTGGACTAGACCTACAGAGGTTCCTTCCAACCCCCGTGATTCTGTGGTTTCCACAGCCTAGTTATATTATCTCTTTATGTATACTGAAATGGTAAATTGATGTTGATTGTAAGAGTATTCTTGAATTAGCACTCTTAATTTCGAAGTATGGCTCACAAGCGGTCAGCACTGGGGGGGAAAAATTAAGAAGAGAGTAAAAATAAATTTAAAGCCATTTGACAGGTAACTAAATGTCATTTAGAGAGAAGAGTGGGAATGGTGTGTGGTTTTGGTAGTCAGGGACTCTTCCATGGCCTGTCCTGCTGCAGGGGACTCTAGGCATGATGTTCAAGCAATTGGTCCTTTCTGAGCTGTAATTACTGAGCCTCGCCTAATGGTGCTGCAGCAACTCCTTTTGGAAGGGAGCAGACGGATAACAGATCATAGGTAACTAGTTAAAGTTATTGTTAGTTATTGGCTTGATCTTGTGGAGATCAAGTGTTAAATGCAGTGTTTGCTGTTGAACATTTAAGGATTTAGTAATTAATTTAACAGAATACATGTGTTGTTTGATCCAGTGGAATCCTAGTGTCAGAACTTCCTCATGGTTCACTAAGCTATCTAAGACAGTACAAAAATACATATAATATGTATCAAAATACTGACTTGCTCGAGAGACTCATTGTTCAATTTTAATATTGTGTAGCATAGTATTCTATCTAAAAATGGCTAATTATATCATTGCCTTGGGACTTTGAGTGCTGTCCTACTTGAGAGCTATTAACTTTTGTATGAAAAAATTCGTTTCATTAATGAAAAGCCCTAAGTATTATAAATTTGTGTATGCGAGTCCAGCATTTTTCTTAATACACAAAATGTTTTTGTTTGAATATATTGATATTTTTAAGTCTCATGCTTTATGCTACACCACTGGCTTTTATTAAAAAATACCTTCTAGTCTATGGTAGATTTTGCAAGGTTGAGCATGTAGGGTACTTGAATCTGAGAAATTGGGCTGCTGAGAACAAAAGGTTGAACTGGCGCCAAAAGGCTCTTACAGGTTTTAGGATCATGAATATATGCAGGGCTAATAAGTTCTGTTGAATAAGCATGGGACGTGGTTTGCACAAACCTTTCACTGCTGCTCTAATTTCTCCCATTTGTTTTACACGGTGGCGGAGTCAGAGGGTGCTGAATGCTGTTGAGGTTCGCACCATAGGCTGTGGCTCCATCAGTATTAGGACCTGTCCGTGTTGCAACATCTAGTTTCATCAATTAGCAGGTTCTCTCTGTGGTCCAATCCTGCAATCACCTTTGTGTTTGCATAGCTGTCAACGCATATTGCAGAACTGCTCACATGTTTATTACAACAAAAAAATAGGCCATAGTAATTTACTCTGGTTTGAAAATTCTTTAGGTCGTTAATTCTGTTCTTTCAAGTTAGTATGAAGTGATAAGCATAATGTTTAAGCAGAATCTACTTAAGGCCCATGTCTATATATATTGAGAAGTGAGAGAAAGAGGTTGGCATTTAACAACTATGCATGCATTTACTTTTAAAGTTATGCATCTTGAAAGACAAAGCATCTTTAAAAAAAAAAAAGACTTTTGAAAGCTTTTCTGCTTCCAGAATATGTGCATTTGTATTACAAAGAGCTTCATTATTCACTGGCTGGCACAAGAAATTGCTTGTGTATTCTCTCTTCACTTTTAAGTTTACGGAGAGTAGCAGGTTGGGTGATGCGCTTTTTTTTCCAAAGCAAGCTTTTAAAATAATATTATTATTTCAGTGGAAGCCAAAAACAAACTAGACTGACGCCTTCTGCTCATAAGAGCACTAAGTGAAATCATCTTCTGAAAATGCAGCCACAGAATGTAGGTGGTAAGCAGTATCTGTTGTGTAAGCCTTTGGTTGGAAAATTTAGAAATACAGAACTGTAGCAGCTTTGTTGACATGAAATTCACAAGTACATGAGCTGCCCTAGCACTTGATATGTGGTCATTTAGAATATGTGTATTTATTCTAAATATGTATCTCATTGAATAAAGCTGAAGAGCACAACAGTTTAATTTCCATCATAAATGGTAGTTGACACAATAGTAACAAGAAACCTTAAAATCCTTTCTCATTTTTCAAATGTGCATGCTGAATTGTTTGTTTCTGTCATGGTTTTGTTGCAGATAACTGGTTAGTAATTTTCTGAGCTATCTCTGTAAGTGGCACACTCTTGATTGACTTCACTGACTCTCTGGGAAGAAAATTCTGCAAACATAGAAAGCAGCTTCTTGAAGTGGACTGTGCTTTATTTTCAGATTTATAGTACATTGATTAGTAATGTCCTTAAACGTTGGAAGGAGAAGCAGCAACAATATTAGCATTTTAATAGCTGGTTAATGGTGTCAGTAGCATGTGATGCATTTCAAATAACAATGTTTTTTAGTAGATACACATTGAAATTATTTGTTAAATCAAGCTGAAGTTTGTTTGTCCTGATGGAAGCTTTCATGTGCCATGTTCTTTCTTTGCATATAGATACTAATGTGCTGCACTGAAATGGAAGGAAGTAATTTCTTAAAGATCTTTGGTAACAGAGGAAATGATACAAGTGAATCTCTGACTTAGAACAAGGTATCCAAAACTATTTTTGCAATACTGCTACTGTTGCTTTAAAAGGAACTAGGTAAATGACAGTAAATGTAAAAATTGGTTTGTAATTCTTATGTTCCAATGGTAAACTGTGCTACAGTTTTACAGTACAATTCTGTTGTCCCTCATTATCATGAAGGATGAGGAAATTCTGTAAATTTATGGCAGGAATTTTTAAGGTTTTTATGGTGGCAGAAGTTTTTAAGTCTTTCTGGCATGTAGGTCACAGACGTCTACTATTTGTTAGATGTTGCATGTCTCAGGCTTTTGATTCTGTATCAGCCATACCTCTAGTGTCTGTAGCAGGATGGTTTCTGGAAACTCTGCACGGGAAGAAATCTGTTACAGGTGGTCGTATTGCTGGTGTACTGAGGAAGATGAAGGTAAATTATGCACTGAGGGATTGATTATCAGATGTGTAAAATTTTGCATTGCTCAACATAAAGGCAGAAACTATATAAACCCCTTTATCAGATGAGACTGGACATCCAGTGAAGTGTCCCCTCTTGCTTTATATTAGCAGTCAAGGTAAGAGAGTTTCATCTAGTTTGACCTCTTGTGAAGGTTAAGTTTTATGTTAGAGAAAGACATTGGGTCTTGAAAAGGGCATAAAATGTAATCTATGTCATCTTTTGATAGTATATTTCAGTAGCTAGTAATCCCTCTTAAAAGTATGTGTCCGTCTTGTGATTAGGATTGACTTCAGCTTCCACTTAGAGAAGGGGAAGGGATGGCTCTGCAACACAGGTCAGTAGCACCTTGTTTTTTCTTGCTGGGAATTCACTTAAAATTACAAAGAAATGTTGCTCTTAATATTTCATGATGAGATGGATGGATTGACTTCCTAAAATCTTGTGTTATGCCTGTTTTCCTTAGTCCCCACGCAAATTTGTAATCTTCTTTTAATAAGGAGATGAAACCCCATTACAGGGTTTTTCAGTGACCTGCATATGGCTAAAATCCCCTCTTTTTTTATATGCTGTTGATTGTACTTCCAAGATTCACATCGCATTCCGTTACAGTGTTAAGTTGGGATCTCCTGTTCAATTCTTTGTTTGTTATGACCCAATGCCCTTTGCAGAGTCAGTAAGTTTTCCAGTCTGCTGTTTTCCCAGTGTTCGAAGTAACAGCTTTGTATTCTTTTCCTGCGTGTATGTTGAATAGTCTTAAGTCTGGTAATGGTCCCAGGGCAACTCCCCAGGTACCTCTACTCAAATACAACTCCCCTCTGACAATTAGTTTTTGAAGTTTGTAACTTATACATTTCTTTTTTTAAGAAAACCTAATCTTACCAAAAAAATAGGTGAATTAAAAACTTGCCTACCTTTTTGATTCCCGCTCTGATGGCTTTTCTCTCTATTTTTCCCTGGGCATCTCAGACTGCTCTGCCTATAAATAACACAATGGTTCTCCATGTCCCCCTTCAATGCTGGTGCAACATCAGCACCCTCCTGGTCCTTTGGGCGTTAAGTGCTGTTTCAAATCACTGATGCTAAGTGGACATCAGTACTAAACGCTGTTCTTCCAGGATCCTTGATGGGGAGTTGTCCAAGCCCGCTGTTTTAAAAGGTCATATTTTGGTTGATAATGATTAAAATTGCCATCAGCTGCAGCTAAACTATAATATTTTGTGCTTCTTAGCACTGCTAAGCTCTGTATTAAAATTGAAGGGTTCTAGTGATGGTATCTATTTGCTTTTTAGCCTGTCCTGGCCAAGTATGTTTAATATTTTCATGAGAGGCTGGCTTTAAGCTTGCATGGTATGCAAAGGAACTCTTGTTTTCTGCTTTTTCATTTAAAGACATGGCATGGTCCATTAGTTTTGTACTAAGCTTTGACCAAAGATAAATGTTAAAAAATCACAATTTTGACTAGGCATTGAAAAAATAAGCTCTTCTCTGTAAGTTCCATCTGATTTTTTGAAATGGAAATGCTTGGATCAACCTGTCACACAGCTAAAAATGGAATTTCACCACTGACGGGTGGAAAGAAAAATGAAAAATTCCATCTCCAGGCTTCTCCATCCAAATTCAGATCGTACTGAGGACTCCAGCTGGCAGCTTCCAGCACTGGGGAACTGCAACAGGCAAATTAAAATTTTAACACTAGAGCGATGTTGGGACTGACTCAGCTGGTACTTGGCAGCAGTCCTCTGCAGGTCATGCACAGTTGGCTGGAGGTATCCAAGCAAGTGTGTCTGTGTGCATATCATTAATTCCCCACTTCGGCATGTTTCCTGTGCGCAGGAGCCCCTTGCGTACCTTCTGGGAGTTCCCACAGCACAGCTTGTGAGTAACCTGTCTTCTCCTTGGCGTTTGTGAACCTTGTAAAAATAATAGAATGAGCTAGAGTTGGACTGTGACCTCTTCTTACAGTCTTTCAAACCACACTTAACACTGCTTCAGCAAGTTCAGTCCCACATTGATGATAGCGTGATATAGGAATGGATTATGAAGTGTAGCCCTGACTGTAACACTTTCAACAAATGTAGCAGGTTGAGCCAGCTGTTGGATAACTTCAAGTGTGGATAGTGAGCAAGGATGAATGGAGGAAACAAGCTGGTGTTTTGATTAGAAAAGAAAAAAAATCTGGTTATGTCAAATTATTTGGCTCAAAATCCATAGCTGTGATGCAGGTACTTCTCATACCCCTGAAATTTTCCTTCACAAAATCACAGAATCACAGAATGATAGGGGTTGGGACCTCTGAAGTTCTTCTAGTCCAAGCCCCCTGTTAAAGCAGGTTCACCTAGAGCAGGTTGCACAGGAACATGTCCAGATAGGTCTTGAAAGCTTCCATAGGAGACTCCACAACCTCTCTGGGCAGCCTGTTCCAGTGCTTTGTCACCCTCAAAGAAGTTTTTCCTCATGTTCAGATGGAACCTTCAGTGTTCCAGTTTGTGCTCGTTGTCTCTTACCCTGTTGCTAGACACCACTGAAAAGTCTGGCCCTATCCTCTTGACACCAGCCCTTTAGATATTTGTAAGCATTGATAAGATTCTGTCTTATTCTTCTCCAGGCAAAACAGGTCCAGGTCTCCCAGCCTTTCTTTGTAAGAGAGATGCTCCAGTCCCCTGATCATCTTTGTTACCCCTCTGTGGGACTCTGTCTAGTAGTTGAACTGGGGAGCCCAGAACTGGACACAGTACTCCAGATGTGGCCTCACTAGGGCAGAGTAGAAGGGGAGGAGAACCTCCCATGACCTTCTGGTCACACTCTTCTCAATGCACCCCAGGATACTATTGGCCTTCTTGGCCTTCAGGACTCAACAGGTCATTCTCTGTAGAGCTCCTTTCCAGCAGGTCAGCCTCTAGCCTGTCCTGTGCGTGGGGTTGTTTCTCCCCAGGTGCAGGACTCTACATTTGGCCATGTTGAACTTCATCGGGTTCCTCTCAGCCCTCCTCTCCAGCCTGTCCAGGTCTCCCCGATTCTTGGCTGCAGATGATGATACAGGACAACTCCCGTTCCTATATTTTTTGATCCTTTGGAGCTGGCGATGACGAAGCACGAGAAACCCGGAGGCCGGAAGGCAAGACTCGCTCGGGTGGCGGGAGGCGTGCAGAAAACAGGCTTGTTTCAGCGGCGGCAGGAGGGCGATGCCAGCCCTGCCGTGGCCGCGCCTCCCCTCGCCGCCTTCGCCTTCCCCACCTGCCCGCCTCCCGCGGCTCGGAGCAGCGGGGCCCGGCGGCGTGCGGCAGCAGGGGGCC
>VYZX01010513.1:55627-71113 GCA_013401335.1 Brachypteracias leptosomus
CGTGATATAGGAATGGATTATGAAGTGTAGCCCTGACTGTAACACTTTCAACAAATGTAGCAGGTTGAGCCAGCTGTTGGATAACTTCAAGTGTGGATAGTGAGCAAGGATGAATGGAGGAAACAAGCTGGTGTTTTGATTAGAAAAGAAAAAAAATCTGGTTATGTCAAATTATTTGGCTCAAAATCCATAGCTGTGATGCAGGTACTTCTCATACCCCTGAAATTTTCCTTCACAAAATCACAGAATCACAGAATGATAGGGGTTGGGACCTCTGAAGTTCTTCTAGTCCAAGCCCCCTGTTAAAGCAGGTTCACCTAGAGCAGGTTGCACAGGAACATGTCCAGATAGGTCTTGAAAGCTTCCATAGGAGACTCCACAACCTCTCTGGGCAGCCTGTTCCAGTGCTTTGTCACCCTCAAAGAAGTTTTTCCTCATGTTCAGATGGAACCTTCAGTGTTCCAGTTTGTGCTCGTTGTCTCTTACCCTGTTGCTAGACACCACTGAAAAGTCTGGCCCTATCCTCTTGACACCAGCCCTTTAGATATTTGTAAGCATTGATAAGATTCTGTCTTATTCTTCTCCAGGCAAAACAGGTCCAGGTCTCCCAGCCTTTCTTTGTAAGAGAGATGCTCCAGTCCCCTGATCATCTTTGTTACCCCTCTGTGGGACTCTGTCTAGTAGTTGAACTGGGGAGCCCAGAACTGGACACAGTACTCCAGATGTGGCCTCACTAGGGCAGAGTAGAAGGGGAGGAGAACCTCCCATGACCTTCTGGTCACACTCTTCTCAATGCACCCCAGGATACTATTGGCCTTCTTGGCCTTCAGGACTCAACAGGTCATTCTCTGTAGAGCTCCTTTCCAGCAGGTCAGCCTCTAGCCTGTCCTGTGCGTGGGGTTGTTTCTCCCCAGGTGCAGGACTCTACATTTGGCCATGTTGAACTTCATCGGGTTCCTCTCAGCCCTCCTCTCCAGCCTGTCCAGGTCTCCCCGATTCTTGGCTGCAGATGATGATACAGGACAACTCCCGTTCCTATATTTTTTGATCCTTTGGAGCTGGCGATGACGAAGCACGAGAAACCCGGAGGCCGGAAGGCAAGACTCGCTCGGGTGGCGGGAGGCGTGCAGAAAACAGGCTTGTTNTGCCGCGGGGCGGTGCCCGGCAAGCCGGGGCTGTGGAGGTAAGCGAGGGAGCTTGTCCGAGCCGGGGAGCTGCCCCGCCGCGCCCCGAGAAGGTGGCCGGCGGGAGAAGGTGCGCCTGCGGGGCGGGGGGCCGGGGCCGGCAGGTCTCGTGGGGCTAAGGCGGGAGGCACCGCTGACAGCTCCGGGGGGCGGTGGCGGCGCGGTGCTCCGCCGCAGGAGCGGTGGCAGCGCGCGGGGGGTGGTCTTTGGAGCGGGGGACAGTGCCACCGCCGACGGGAACGTCCCGTCTGCCCGCCTGCCCGCCCTCCGTCCCGGGCGGGCACCGCCGAGCCCCCATCTTGGGGAGGCCCTGGCGCCCGGGCTTTCTTCGTGCCGCGCAGCGGTTTCGGTCGTCGTTGTTGTCATCTGCAGCGAGCAGCTGCGTTGGGCGGCGTTACCGGCATCGTTGTTACGCAGTTGTCTTTTATGAAGGTTCGTCCTGAGCCCTGCTGGGCTGCCATGTGTAGAGGTATAAATAAGGGCGTATAAACAGCTGTCTCAGGAAGAGACTTAAGGGTGAGACATCAAAAAAACCCAAACCCAAACGGATGATGTTGCTTTTAATTTGTTATTTAAGAGGGCACTTGAAAGCTTCAGTGCATTCCCGTTCCCAGGTGTTTTTATGAGATCTCCACTTTTCAGCATGAGCTGGGCCGCTTGTTTGGTGGCTTTGCGCCGCAGCGTGGGTTTGCAGAAGGTGGGCAGGCAGGCCCCGTGTCCCTGAGAAATTTGTGGTCTGTCACGCTTGTTGTTCCGGTGGTGGGTGACCCCAAGGCGAGGCGCTGTGGTTGGCACTGTAAGTAGCACTGCACCCTCCACACCTGCATGCTGTAGCACTCGGTCATGGAAACACTGGTGTGTGCAGGAGGCCTCATCCTGAGGTGGGATTGTCCCTTCAGCATTGCTAGGAGTTCGCAAAAGTGAAGATCAGAGGATCCGTTGGTGATTGCTGTCTGATGACGAGTGGTGCTCCTGTGCTCTGTGGTGAGCTTTGCTTTTTCAGCAGTGATGCCATCGTCTGGGAAATGGGAATTGAAGAGCAGAGCTTAGCAAGCAGAGTGTGCTATGGGAAGTGATAGGATGTTTAAGAACATTTAACCTCCTTTCACTTATTCCGGACCAGCTTTGATGATTCCTTTTCCATGGAAGGAACCCTTAAAAGGAAGCAGATTGCATGTTTAGTTCGGTGCATATTTCAGATTTTTCTCTGTTTATTAAGCTAGAATATGGTTGTGAAATATAGTAGGAATGCCTTGGCGTTGCCTTTGCAGTAGTGATGCACCATCATCTGTTTCACATGGCTTTAACAGAGCAGCGTAAGAATGAAGTTGTAGCTTTGTCCTAGTGGCATACATTTTTCCCCATACAATAAACAGAGTCAATATATACTGGCCAGAGCTCAGCATGGACTGCTTGTGCTGCATAGATGGTAGAGGACATGCCTTGACAGTCAAGCACTCTGTTGATAGTAGCTCTTCACCTGCAGGCCAGTATCATTCTTTCTGCAGAAGTCTGTAATGTTGAGCTTGTCTGAATTGGCAGTAGAGAGGTAGCTGTGAAGGTCTTGCTGGGTTACTTTTTTAAGCAACAAGAGAGACTTTTCTGTGTTTGTATGCCCTCAAACTCTTAATGCAAGGGAGATGAGGTAGCAGAACCCTGTTGTCCTTGAAACAAGATTATTTGTTTCCCCTTGAGGAACCAATGTTTGCTAATACTTTTTTCAAAAGCTCTTAATTTAAAAGCTTACTAAGGTTTTTTCTGCTTCTGAAGATTTTAATTTAATGGGCTACCTTGCTTCTAGGAACTCAGAGAATGCAACATTTTGCCAGTTTTTTTCACAAGTCTCTGACTCTCAGTGCAAATGTTAGGTGGGAGCAAATAAAAGGGGACATACATATTTTTGGCAAGAACTTGAAATTTGATGTTCTTAAGTTTAGAATTTCAGGAACTTCCCAAACTTTGAGGCGAATGTGACCTCTTTTATTCACTGCTCCCTGCTGGCAGAACCAAGTTGTTGACAAATCATTATTTCAGTGCTGTTTTCAAGTATCTGTGTCTAGGCTGTTGGCATTTTTCTTGATACATGACAATTTTGCTTGTGATTTAATTTATTTTTAATGAGCTAATTTTAACTTAATCTATAGTGGGTGGTAGCTTGTAGGGACCCATAGAGAAACAAAGAACCCTGCCAAAGTGTGGCAAAGGAACCACGTGATCTTCAGAGGGTGTTTGGCTCTGTTACTGAAGGCAGTGATCACACCTCTGCAGAAACTTATTTACTTTGGTCTCATTTGCTGTTAGCTGAGACAGAAGGCTGTGCCTTTACTATGGTAGTAGAATTTTCAGTCTTCAAATCTCAGTTATATTGAAAGTTGGATGTTCTCGGCCATCTCTTAGACCTGTTCAGGTCCAGTCTGGTTGCACAGATGCTGTGTTAAGTAGAAGAAGTTCTCCCTGTGCAGTGAAATGACTTCTAGATGAAAGGCTGCTCTGTTTCCTATGTTCTGGGCTCCTTAATCTCTGTGTTATTGTACCAGAATTAGGAAGAAAAATAAGAAGGCAGAGGATCCACTTTCAGTTCTTGTTTCCTTGTTAAAATTTAATTCAGGCTTCTGGCATGTGCTTTGTTACAGCAAATTTGAATTATCTAATTGCTAGTATGTAAGATGTATCTTTTAGAATATAAGAATACCTTTTTGGACCACCTTTGTAGATTACTTCTCCATTTCTTGCTTGGATGTGGAGGGCAACTGCCTTGCTTGGAGATAAAGTTTGAAACCTCTACCTGTCCTTGAGGAGAGAAAGGAGATGAAATAGTGCAGGCAGCATAGCTCAGAGCTGTGTCTTCAGCACTCTTTGCTTCTGCTTGTCACTTCCCTTCCTGTTTTTTTCTGACAAACTGAATTTCCTCTCTATTGTTGGATTATCTACCTAAATATCAACAGACATCCTTTGCAGAAATGTTGTTGGAACCTTTCGAAAATGTTGTTGACCTTGGAAGAAGAAAGCTTTGGGGTGTATCTACCTCATCCATATCTATCAGACAGATAGGCATAGCCTCAAATGTGTTTAGATCACACCTATTGCTGTTTAACCTAAGCTTAACAATAAGGTCTTCACTGTAGATGAAGTTGATTCTTCTGGCTTTCAGATAGGAGGATTTTTACCTTTCCTGCTTCACAGCCACTTCCCACTGCCACTGCTCTCCTTTCTTTGCTTCCCACATTCTGTTCTCTGTAGTGGTCTGCTTACTGTAAGGGAAGTGTTGCCACAGATGGGCAGTGTGTAAGGCAGAACGAAAGAACAAGCAAGGCAAAGCAGGTGAGAATGGAGTGTGGACCAAGTGAAGTAAGGTAAATAAAAGGGGCATTTGTAAATTAAGGATGTGGTTGGGGGGGTGGGGGGGGTGGCTTGGCTGCACAGGGGAGTGCTGGGGTTGTAGCCAGCTTTTGTGGTTTGTATGGCATGTGGTAAGGGAGCTGTGCACAAGATAATGGAAGGCAAACTTCCCAGACTTCCCTGGCTGTATTTTCCCTGTTTCAGAAACTGGGGTTAATGATGTTGCACCAGGCAGCACAGGTGGACATTCTGCTTCTGCCTGTTGAGGCAGCCCCTTTTCCATCTGTTGCAGAGGAAAGGGAGGTGCTAGCACTGCTTCTTGAAAACAGCATTTGAATGCTTCTGTAAAGTGTATTCACTCAGCGAGAAGGCTACCTCTGGCCATTTGTACTTCCACCGAGTGTAAATTTCTCGAATTTATGGTGTTTTTACCAAATATGCAATAAATAGTAAATAGGGAAATTGAAGTACTGAGATACATCCTAACTTTGCTAAAAACATGATGATGAAATAGGAGAGAGTAACAGAGTTTTCCCCTAGTCTCCAGGTGAGTTGAGATCTTGATCTTAAGTGAAGACTTTCTGTGTAGCTTATAATACACGACCAAGGATTTCTCTGAGGCCGAGGTTTGTGAATGTGCGTCTGTATTCACTAAAAGTACTCATTACACAGAGCAGTGAGATATTGCTGAGATCTTGTATGAAATCAGCAGGATATTTTGAAAAAGACATTGACATTCTTGAGCTGTTACGTGTTGACCTGGCCCACTCATGAGAGTATAACCCCTTTGATGTTCTTATATTTCTGATGAAGGCCTGCATCTTGTTTGTGGCTTACAGCTCTGCCATGCTAACAGAGAAGCCTGTTGTGTGACAGATAATGCCCTATAAATACAGCTCTGTTCTTCCAGTTTGTTGCAGCCAGAACAGATTTTGTGGAGGAGATATCTGAGTGAGGTGAAAGTGAGTATCATGGGAGAAAAGGAGTGTGGATATAGAGGGGGAGAGTAAAGGGAAAAGAGCAGGGAAGGATGAGTGAGTAGATGACCCATATGGGAGAGACAGCGATACAAAAATGCATCCAGTATGTTTCTGATCTATGCTTTGTAGCGTTTGTCAGTAGAGCACTTTAAAGTTGTAGTTTCTGAAAAAAGAAACAAACCTAGAGGAGTTCTGAACCTGAGCTCCAGCTGGGGTGTGCTTGGGGAGAATGCAAAAGCAGGGGCTAGGCTTTAGAGCTGGGCTTCCCTGGCAGATGCATCCTGGACCTGAGCATATGGGAAGTGAGTGGGGCTTTGCAACGCTGAATGAGAACCTGCAAAGGCCTGTTAACAGGGTTTGTGTGCTGCTGAGTCCCATTGCTAGATAATATGCTTTAAAGAAGTTAGGGTTGTCTGCTTTCATAAGCACAGCTGTTTTCATCTTGATGAAGAAAATAATATATTTTACCATTCATCTAAACTTTTGTAAGGATAATTATGCTTTCCACTATATGACTAATTGTAGGGAGCATATATGTACAGATGTTGCAAATCCTTGGAAACAGCACATTTTGGCTCCCTGGGGCAATTTATAGTTAAGGTACCCTTAGTGCAGTGTAGCAAACTATACAGAATTCTATATATAAAACTGGTGCCTGTAAATGCCTCTACACATCCTCAGTTCCTTCCTTTTTTACAAGGCTAAGTAGTCCAGATTAATTCAGTGTTTGAATAGCTTTTTTACCTGGCAGTACCCTGCCATATCACTGAGTTTTCTGTAACTTCCTTCCAGCTACAGAAGCACGTACAAGCAGAATGAATTGTGCTTAGAAAGAGTTTGATGCCTGGAATTTCTCCTTGTGATTAGTAGGACAAGCCTCTAAGTTAGAAATTATGGCTGACAATGAGGCCACAGAGGATACTGGATTTGCTGAGAATCTGTTCTTCCACACGTTCTCTGTTGTTAAATCTATTGTGCTGGGGAAAGTGCAGTGCTGGGCTTACTACTAGGGTCGGGCTTTGGATCTTTCTGTAATTCCAGTTTGTGTTTGTTTCAAGCCTTAACCCTTGGCAGTCTGAAGCTTAGAATCAGGCTTTAGAAGAATTCTTCAAGAATTGTCCAGTCTTTGAGAGTTAAAATAAGACTTCAGAATTAAATTGCTCTGTGTAAAGTGTCTTAAAAATACTCGCCTTCTTGGAGTCTTCTCTATTCTTTTTCCAGTTCTTTTTCTACGCTTTCTGTGTGATGATCAGTGTTAAGGGTAATAGTTTTTCATAGTTTGTTAACTCTCTAATTCTGCATAGTGCTCTTTCGAAAAAAACCCCAACAAACCAAACAAACCCAAAACCAAAACCCTTGTGGGTTTTTGTAGTGTTGCTCAGAATAAAGCAGTTCTTGATAGATTCTCTGAAGAATTGTTTTGGGGTTTGGGGGTTTTTTTCCCTTACCCACCTGGATTTCTCTGTGCATCTTGCTACATTTTGTCTTCCCACTAACAATTCTTTTGATCCTGTAGCTACATTTTACATTCACTAGGCTGGAAATTTTGTTCCACCTGCCCTGCTGTGGGAGACAGTAATGTGTGTCTGCGCTTCAACAACTTTAGTGCAAAGTCCAGTGGCTTAATTTAACCTGTTGGTTTGACATTTCTGAAGAGTGTTCACTTGATCTGGTCCATTGGCTTTGCTTAGGAGGCAGTAAACTTGAACAGCAGCGTGATAATATCTTCAGTCACCAGAGCTACTTGCCAAACTCTTTGTGCCGTTTTTCTGTTATATTTTTACCATAAGGTAATAAATATTAGTGCAGTGTTAATTCTGATAGCAGTTCTGTGAATATCAGAATTTGTGAGACGTTACAGCATTTGTTTAAAAAAGGTGCTTGTGTGTTGTCTTGTGGAAGATACTACATAAAAAATGTAAAATCTGGGATAAGTCTTCCAGCCCAATAGCATTTCTCAACTCCTTTGTGAGTACGGACATTGTAGAATCATAGAATAGTTTGAGTTGGAAGGGACCTCAAAGATCATCTAGTTCCAACCCCCCTGCCGTGGCAGGGACACCTCCCACTAGACTAGGTTGTTCAAGGGCCCATCCGACCTGGCTTTGAACACCTCCAGGGATGAAACGTCCACAACCCCCCAGGGCAACCTGTTCCAGTGTCTCACCACTCTCAGAGTAAAGAATTTCCTCCTAATTTCCAATCTAAATTTACCCTCTTCCAGTTTGAACTCATTGCCCCTTGTCCTATCACTACAGGCCTTTGTGAAAAGTCCCTCCCCAGCCTTTTTATCTCCATAAGAGAATTGTATCTTACCCCTTCCAGTTTTTATGGGTCACTTTTTAAAGTTCAAAATTGAGCAGTATCACACAGGCAGATATAACAACAATTAATATAGACCAGTAAATAATAACAGCAGTAGAAAATTCATGTATGTCTATCCATGTTTAAAAGTTGGTGTCACAGCTGGAAGCTAGGAGATAGTGTCATGTGACACTTAACTCCCTGTGAATTCGTAAACTTGCTGTTGTCCACTTGTAGAAACATGGATTGAGATTTTCTGGTGATCATAACCTTTGCTCCTAAAGTGTTGGTGGACTGTCTGTCATCATTTCTGGGATCAGGGGAAGCGTTCGGCACTGTTGGTTCCATACTGAATGGAAGGCAATGCTGCCCCATGCAAACAAGACAGCTGTAGGCATGAAAACAACATTTTAAACCACAAATGACCTACACTGCTTACAAAATAGCTGTCTTAAAAGAGCAATCCACATAACCACAGTTTGGCCTCATGAGTTCCAATTATGCTAAATCTTTAGTTAGATGATCTACTTTTCTGTGTTGTATTTAATACACAGGAGGGGCCTAATCTGGGGATGAACTGTGTGGTAAAGGGCATCAGTGAGTGTAACGGCTTTATTTGTTGCAGAAATTGGAAGTTGTACAGCGATCAAAACAGAGGATTGAGGGAAGAAGAGGACAAAGTTGTTTTCTAATTGAGAGCTGCATCCTTCCAGAGGCTGGGGACACAACCCCACCACTCCCTGTGAGGTACAAGGCAAGTCTTTAAAAATTGTCCTTTTGCCCTTGGTCAGTACAGTATTTCTCAAGTTTTGGGTGCCTGATTTAAGATCTAGTTTCAGTTTTGCAGAAATACTAAGCCCTCCCAGCTGTTTCTGCATATATTATGTAAAAGATCGTATACTTCTAAAGTTGAATCATAGATATTTCAAGTCAGACACCCCAAGCTTTATTCTTTCTGCTGAAGAAGGCTGGCTGTCCTTTGAAGTGTGTGTGCAGTATTTATTCTGTTCCCACAGCTGTTTTCCAGCCTCCTTGTGCCAGCTGAGGCTGCCCCTGCCTTGGTTTCTCTCCTTATGGTCCTTGTCCAGTCTCTTTGGTCTGCCCATACCGTGTGTTCCCAGGTCTTTACTGCAGTGACTCCTCACAACCAAGTAATTTCTGACCTTATTTCTACCCCCAAACCTGAGCCTTGGTCTTCTGACATCTTCCTGGTTTTAAGCTGATTTTGCCAATATTGCTCTTCAAATCTATTATCACTTCTCCTTCTCCTTCAGTTTGGCCATTTTTCCTCATGCTTTTGAATTTGGTAATTCTTTCTTATTCCTGAAGGCTTGTCCTGGAGACAGAGGTTCTGTGTCTTTTTAAAGGATTAAGATAGAAAGGAAAGACTGCCAGCTTTTGTTTTGTTTGTTGGTTTTTTTTTTAATTTATGCAAAACATTTTTCCTTTATCCCTTAATCTTGGCAGTAGCTGAACTGTTTTAGATGAAACTAATGATTGTTCTTTAAAAATCAGTCTGTAGATTTACTGCTTCATTTGAGCTAGAGATGGATATGGAACAAGCCTTGTTAATTCTACATCAGGTTCTTACATAGCTTTCTATCTTTGTGATTTCTGCGTCATGGTGTCTGAAATGTTCTGTACTTAATATATTAATGGTAGGTTACAGTTCTGTGTTCCCAAGAGGCTTTCCAGTTGGGAGCAAGCAATCTGTTGTGACCAGAAGGTTATATACTCTATAAAAAGAGAGCACAGCAAAATATAGTCAGTCAAGAAGTCTTTCGAAGCTTCTATAGTGAGTGAATCTGCAATGAGAGTTCTGGATGTGTGCACTCTGTTTAATTTTGAGAACATTTCAGATTAAATACCTAATTAAAATATTGAATGAATACATCTACATAAAATATTGAGCAGTTCTTCCGTATAGCATAAGCAGCCCGGTTACAGCAGAGCAATAAATGTCCAGGTGCTGTCAGAAACTGGGAACTTCAGCATCCTGCAGGCTTGGATTGACCTGAGCAATTGTATTAAAATCTCCAAGGTAAAATGAGCATGCTGCTAAAAATGGACTGGTGAGATGTAAATAAAGCCGTTAGAAGTCACAGGCTCACTCTTACTTCTTTGTACATGTGCCGTGCTGCTTTTCAGTGGGTGCATAATGCCTGTTACTTCTCAGTAGGATAATATTGCCCTGAAAGAAGAGATGCTGGTGGAGTGGAGGATTCTGCTCTGCTGTATAGAAGCAGCTCAACAATTAGACTAGCTGCTAAGCACAGGTAGTGTGGAACAAGTTGTAAGGATCAGTGTTTTTCTAGTGAGATTTCTCTTCTCCAGAAGAGCAGTGAAAACTAGTGTTTTGTTATGTAAATGTCATGTCTCACATAGATGTTTCAGGAGCTAAAGACCTGGCATAGGAATGGAAATTATTTCTGTGGTTCTCTTCTGTTGCTTGTTTATTCTGTTTCCCTCCCCTTGCTCTGAAGGGACAAAAGCAAGTTTGCTCCCATCTCAGAGTTAACTCAGGGTACTGCAGCTTGGTTGTTTCTTACTCTTGGAACAGCAGAGTGCGGTTGTATCACCATCTTGCTGTAGCTTTGGGGGTGCTTTGAACATCTCCTGTCTAGCTTTGGCATGTTAACATCTCCAGAATGTGTTTGCTCTTGGGATTTTCTCCTGCTGTGTGAAGAAAGAAGGCAAAAAACATTGTCCCCTCCACTGTCGTGTATTTAGGCAGGATAGTTCATCCCAAGAATTATCATTGGAACCTGTTTTACGTTCCACACCACATCTGACAGGTAGGGGCTGGTGAGAGACACAGGGACTCAGCAGTTCTGCAAGGATGCTCCTGAGAGCTTTCAGGAGGGCAGATATTTATTTTGCTCTAAGTACAATGCACCTTTTTCCCCCTCCCATTTTCTACTTCCTACTCTGGAAGCTCGAGCTTTGGAACCCCCAACACAAGAAGGATGTGGACCTGTTGGAACATGTTCAGAGGAGAGCTACAAAGATGATTAGAGGGCTGGAACACCTCTCCTACGAAGACAGGTGGAGAGAATTGGGCCTGTTCCGCCTGAAGAAGAGAAGATTCCGGCGGGTCCTTATTGCGACCTTCCAAGTACTGAAAGGGGCCTATAAGAAGGCAGGGAAAGAACTATTCATGAGGGTTTGTAGCGACAGGATGAGGGGTAAGGCTTTAAGCTAGAGAAGGGGAGAGTTAGGTTGGCTATTAGAAAAAAATTCTTTAATATGAGAGAGATTGATCACTGGAACAGGTTGCCCAGCGGGGTGGTGGAGGACCCATCCCTGGAGACATCCAGGCTCAGGCTCGATGGGGCTCTGAGCAACCTGACCTAGTTAGAGACATCCCTGCTTATTGTGGGGGGGTTGGACTAGGAGACCTTTGGAGGTCCCTTCCAACCCAAACCAATTTATGATTCTATGATAAATATATGTTTGGGACAGGCACCTGGTGAGCTTTTCAGGTGAGGGTGATAGGAGGGGAAGGGAAACAGTTCTTTGAAACTGGTTATGAGAATCCTGTGAAAGGTTCTTTTAGGAGAAGCCATGGTGGTCATGTCTCAGGTAAAATAAGATCATGAATAATTCTTGAACAAAGGAGATCTTGAGGCCTAACTTTTACATGCAGCGGCTAAAAAAGGGTGCCAAGGAATGAATGTGGCAGTAGTGTCATCAACCTTGGGAATTTGGAAATCACAGGAAGTCCTCAAAAACATGAGGGTTATTGAAATAATCCTTGCTATAGACTTCATATTTGTCTCCCAGCTTTGAGAGTGTTTAGGTAGCTCCCAATCTTGATGGTCCCCGTTTAATATATTGAGTAAAATAGCATGCTGTGTGGTCACCTTATTTTCCACTCTTCCTGAAAACCTCCATGTCTTTAAATTTTTTGTGCCTGTGAATGATACTGAAGAATTAACGTGTCCTGCCCTCTTTACGAGTTGACTTGTAAGGCATGTTTGCAACCCTATTCTGATTCTGATAAGGTGAAAGGTTTTATCTTTCCTATGTGTGATACATGCTGCAAAGACCTGAGACTTTCAGGAAAAGGCTGAGTATTGCAAGATGGGTAAAATAGTCAGAAGGAACAATGATTCCTGTGAGAGTAATTGTTGGAGGTTCTACAAAGTGTCCGAGTTTCTCTGAGGCCCTCAGTGGTTATGAGGAATGGCAAACCCCACTTTTATGTGGTCTTCTAAATATGTCTGGATTTGTGTAATTGTATATGGTTCATCATCTTAGGGATTCATGGTGCAAAATTATGCACAGAATGCCAGATTGATGCTGACATCGGTATATATATGCTTTGCATCCACCTGGAATTTTTAGAAAATGAAGAATTAGTGAAATTCAAACAAGTCTGTTTTGTGATATTTCTGCAGCAGAACAGTGTCAGGACCTACATAATCTCTGGACTAGAGGTTTTTAGCTGGGTGTTTCATGGGAAGCAGTTAATTTCAGGCTGCTCCTGTAGACAGTACTGTGACACTCTCTGTCATGATGAGTGTGCTCCAGAAGCACTCTGAGGTTCTGAGAGCACAGTGTACCTCAGTAATTTCTGTCTGGGACTTGCTGCTGAGATTTATGAATTAGAGCTTGCAAACAGTTGATTTAATTTAAACTGTGTCGTCTAAGCATTGGAGGAGGCAAGTGGTAAAAATCCATCTATATTCTTGCCCTTTTTTGGTTTATTGTTTAGCAGCTAGGTTGGAGAGCCCATGAAGGCTTATGCTTCTAGGGAGGGTAATGTTGTGTGGCTCTGGAAGGAGGAGAGCTTCAGTTCACCTAAAAAATGTCAAGAGCTTGGGAAATAAAAGAAATAAAATGTGTTAGTTCTATAAATAGAAGGAAATGGAGATTTTTTTTTATCGCCCCCTTTTCCTCATTGCTGCAGTTATGCTTGCAAACTAGGATTAAGCTATAATTGAAACCATTTGAAACAGTGAAGCCATGAAGGTGGCAAGAGATGGACAGAAGGGGTCTTGCAGAGCACAAGTTGAGAGGCATGGACTGCCTGTAAGAGTTTGACAGGATTAGGAAAAGCCATATGTATGAGTTCTAGGCAAACAGACTTTGAAAGAACTTGACATTAATTTACAGAGAAGATAGGGAAAATATAATTTATCTGTTGTTATTTTTATGATGTAGTTGGTGAGGGGGGAGATAATGAAAGACTCTCCAGAGTTATGATTGAAGATCATGAAAACCATAACTTAGAGAACTGTAAGAAGCAAGACTTGAAAAAAAGAAAACAACCAAATAAAAATTAAGGAAGGGTAACTATGAACTCTGAGGGAACTTTGGTACTAGTGAATTAGCAGTCAGAAAGTGAAAGCACCCAAAAGTCTAAAAATTGGGAGATTCACATTTCTCAGAAAGAAAATGAAAGAAGCAGCCCTCTGCAAAATTAATTTTCAAGATACTGAATTAATGCTTGAAAGGAGTACTTCAAGGCACTTTGAGTTAGAAGGTCCAGTACAGAGGCCATGTAGAATTTTTAAGTGATACGAATTTGCTGTACTTTCAAAATCAGCCTCCTAAAGCATAATAGGAAAGAAGAAAACCTAAAGTGAAACATGAGGTTCCCACATTAACTACTGCTGATATGTAAATTAAGCTATTAATTGCAGAAGATGCATATAGAGATAGTATTTCAGTTTATATCATTATCCTAAAATACTCTTTCAGATGCTTTGATTTTAGTAACTATGATTACTAATATAAAAAGTTCTTTAATGGTTACCCTGTGGGTAGCAAGAAATATGCAAATGTCGTTAATTTCCAGACAGGAAGAAAGAGGATTTAAAAATAAAACCATAGTTGCTCAATCGACTATGCCTTCAATAAACCATTAACACCAAGGAAATGACTTGTTATCCTATCGTTGGTAATCTGCAGTCATGACCTCATCTTTCCTGTTCTTATCAGTTCCAATTTCTTCTCTCTTGGCCCATATGAACAGCTTTCTAATTGAGACTGGCTGCTTGGTTAGGATATTTTTTAAGGTGAGACTCTTGTAGCTGTTGTGTGCTGAAGTTGCAATTTTGATGCATTACTAAAATGCTTGCTTGTAGTCCTTTCTGTCAGGCAGCTCTGAGTACTGTGGCATATTGGACATAAAGGGCTTTTTCTTTCCCACTTGGACCAAAATTAAGAGGGTAAAATCCCAAGAGTAACAAACAAGTCTATCCTCCTCCAGACTAGGCAGCATAAGAATTGGTTCTGGTCAGAGGAACAGCCTCTGCCTCTGAAGAGCGGCCTCACATCCTTCCTAAAGTGTAAACCTTTCCAGGCTGTCAAATGGCAGTCAGCCCCCTTCCCATCTGGTCACCTGCCTCCCTGTTTACTTTTGAACAGCTGCTGCACACCCTGACAAGGTGAATGAGGGTGTGTTGAGGAAGAGTTTGGATAATAGTCTTTAAATGTATTGTGCAGATGGGTGACTGTAGGGAAAAGATTTTATTTGTTTGCTTTTTTTTTAGTGGAGGTACTTTGTAACAATCTTGCATTTGTCTGAGTTTATTGTTTGCAGACAGGAACTAGATGATATAATGATAGAGGGTATATTTGTGCTTTCCTGTTGTGGTACATGTGGTTGGAAGCAATCTGGGTGTAGATCTGGTTTTCTCCTAAATGACACGTTGCACAGGTCTGAAAGCAGGCACTGTGTGAGTAAGGTAATGGGGAGGTAGTTGAAGGTTGAAACACAAGATAAAGCTATGGATTTCCTTTTTATGGTGGGTAATTTTGTTTTGTTGGGTTTTTTGCATGGTTTTAGGCATTCATTTGAATATTCTTAAATAATATCTAGTGAAGATTTGTGTGAGAAAAAGAAACTATGCCTGTATGCCTATGCAGCATGTGCCCATATTTACCAAAATACCAAAATGGTTCATAACCCTTCTGTCCTTGTGGCAGCCCAGCCAGTGCCATTTTCCATGTTGCTTTCAGACATATGTTCTGCTCTTGTCCCCCTGATTTTACACTAAGAAACTCTGCCATAGGCTGTTCACACCTGATATTCTCAGTGCTCAAAGCCAGATGCTTAAGGAAGTCCTTTCCCAGAGACCTACTCTTCTGTCACATTTACATTTCAAAGTGGTATTTTGATACTGATGCATGTGTATGACATTGCACTTATTGGATACTTAATTCCTCTGCAACGTTTAGTATTTGGTGCTAGCAGTGATGGAAATAGAGACAGGGTTTAGATCCACAAAGAGAAGTGTCCCTGGCAGCGATGGTCAGTGTGGAGATCCTTGAAATTACACACATGATGAGCAAGGGTTGTAAGATGTGTAGTAAGGGAGTGGTCTTCTCTCTGGAGAACAGGAGGAGCATGAAGCTGGAGTGGGAGGTCTGCGATGTCCCTATGAAGATGACTTTTACTGGAAAATGTGGTGGTGGAGTGAATGATGAGAGGGACATGCAACACATTGGAAAGCTTTGGAAATGTGATACTGACATTTGTTTGCACTGTCAGGCTGACTGGCCTACTTTTCCTTGAAAAGGATTTGCTAACAACTGTGTGAAAACCCTCCAAAGGAAGGCGGAGCCCCACACAGCAGCTGTAGTCCCTACCTGTCGGAGATGGTGTTTCTCTTTCCCATCTGCTTGAACCTGATATTTGTTGCTGGCAGCAGTTCAAGCTCCATGCTTTA